>JADRCH010010159.1:0-13382 GCA_019843965.1 Rhynchomys soricoides
TGATGTGCCTAGACACACACACATGTGCACACACACACACACACACACATACACATACACACACACAAATAATTAAAAATAATAAAGATTAATCTCAAACTGAAAAAGGAGCCAGTGTCTGAGAAAGAACCCGTTAGTGTGTTCCTGGCTCTCAAAGGGTTCTTTTGTTTGCAGAATAACCTCACTTTTACTGGTGCCATCAATGGAGATGTCTATGTATGGAAGGAGCACTTTCTCATCCGGCTGGTGGCCAAGGCTCACACAGGTCCTGTTTTCACAATGTACACCACCCTTCGAGACGGGCTTATTGTGACTGGCGGAAAAGAACGGCCGTAAGCAAAGGTCCCTGAGGGGGGACTTGTTTGCTATTATCTTGGAGCAAAATGACAGAAGCCTCTGCCAATTGTGGTGTCCCTCTCTTTTCTGTATTAAATCAGTCTTCCATCTCTGCAGGAGAGCCCAGGGTCTTTCCAAGAGGGCAGCAAAGAGGGCCACTGGCAGTTAAACCCTTAGGAGATACTTCTTTAAAAGCTGTTGTGACTTCACTCCTGTAAATACTACTCATAGCAGCTCTTGGGGGAAGGGAGGGCAAAAGGGAGGGACCTGTAGTGGGAAGGCAAGATTGGAGAAATACTCTATTAGTAGGCCAATAAAACACACTGGCTTTGAGGGTTACACTTGCTTCCCTCCATATTAATGCATTTGAGGCAGTTTAGGAAATCTGCTGGGTCTAGGGCGTCATGCCATCAGTGCTGGCACAGAGGGTGCTGGGAAGGGAAGTCTTGAGGCAATGGGTAAGCACCTCTCTATGCCGCTTTTAGGACTAAGGAAGGAGGAGCTGTGAAGTTGTGGGACCAGGAGATGAAGCGCTGTCGGGCCTTCCAGCTGGAAACAGGGCAGCTGCTGGAATGTGTGCGCTCCGTGTGCCGCAGCAAGGTGAATACAGCTGGCCCTGTGGGAGCCACTCCTTAGGAGCTGAGGAAGGAGGCGGGGCTCCCTCCCAGCAGGCTTTCTTTTTTCCAGTCACTTTGCTAGTATGTGTTTGCTCATACTATAGTATGTGTTGATTATACTAGCTCATCAGTCAGTCATAGTCAAGTGAACCTACTCCTCCAGGAAGGCCAGGTGTGTCTCTGAACCTGTGTGTGTCCAGCACCTAGGTCAATCAAGAGGGCTTCATGTTTCATAGATGAGGGTGTCTTTCTGTCTACCTGACAGGAAGTCATTTAGGAAATGTTAGCCACTGTCACTTCAATCACTGTTCTCATAAACTGAACAATATCTGTAAGCAGCCATGCTTTCTGACCCATGGCCACTAGATACGGCCGAAAGGAGTTAAGTCAGGCCAATTAGGGGGTCCACAGTTTATTGAGTGCAATCAGACTTTCTATACCTTTATTAGAAAAAGAATATGATGACAATTGCCAAGATCAGTAGTAGTTGCCAGGATGCAATAATGTTTGCAAGCTACACAGGGTGCACAAGATCACTGTCTAAGACCAACTTACTTACCGGTGAAGGTCACCTGATCCGGCCCTTGGGAGGAATTAAGCCAGTCTAGAGGGAGCTTACAGCCCATGGGATGTTCGGCAAGATGGAGGACTCTGCTCAAGCTCCTACCCAAGGCAACTGCTAGAAAAGGCAAAGTGAGAAGGGAGGGGGTTCTTACCGACAGACATTCAGTCCTTAGCAAGTCGCCTCAGCTCTTCCTGATTTAGTAACAATGTGGCAGTTTCACTAGCAGTGCTTTTAATTTTTTTTTAATATTTTTTTAAGATTTATTTTTTATTTATATGAGTACACTGTAGCTGTCTTCAGACACACCAGAAGAAAGCATCAGATCCCATTACAGATGGTTGTGAGCCACCGTGTGGTTGCTGGGAATTGAACTCAGGACCTTTGGAAGAGCAGTCAGTGCTCTTAACCACTGAGCCATCTCTTTAGCCCCTTTTAAATTATTTTTAAACTGTGGCAAAACCACTCTGTGTACAAGCCATTGTCATTAAATACTCTTGTGCGGCCACCACCACTGTCACTTTCAAATGTTAATAAGAATTTATTTGACTATTGAACATCTCCCTTACCCCCCAGCCCCTGGTAACCACCTTTCCTTTGTGCCCATGAACTGGGTCATCCTGGGGACCTCAGATGACTGGACTCATACAGCTCCTCTCTAACAGGATTTTATTGTAACAGGGGAAAATCTTAGTAGGAACCAAAGATGGTGAAATAATTGAAGTTGGAGAAAAAAGTGCTGCTTCAAACATCCTGATCGACGGGCACATGGAGGGGGAGATCTGGGGCCTAGCCACTCACCCCTCCAAGGATATGTTCATCTCAGCCAGCAATGATGGCACAGCAAGGATCTGGGACCTGGCTGACAAGGTAAGGAGCCTACTGTCAGGATCATAGCAGGAGGAGCAGAGAGAGCCTGTGTCAAGCCAGAGATGTGGGTAGGTTGGGTCAGCATTAAGTTAGAAAGCATACTAATGAAAGTCCCTCACACATGCCATCTGCCCTTTCAACAGTCCATCTGTCTAGATAGACTTGAATTGAGGAGAGGTCTCTTATAGCCCAGGCTAGCCTTGAGCTCACTCTGCAATAAAGGTAGACATGGAAACTTCTGAGTCTTCTTGCCTCTACTTCTCCAGCACTGGTAACGCAGGTGCTCACTGTACCGCAGTGCTGGGGATCAAACCAAAGGCTTCCTGCATATTAGGCACACACTCACTGAGCCCCAGATGTTGATAATTCTGGAATAATTAAACTGAGAATTACTATCTTTTTATACAAGGGGAGAGGGATACAAATGTTTGAGAGTATCAGATGTTCCCATCAGATCCCAGGAGGATTGGGAAAGTAACTTTAGAGCTCATCTGGGGTAAAAATGTGAAATATCAAGAAAAAGGTCACTGAGCCTTATCCAGCACAAAATAAACACAAAATTCTGTTTCAAAATGGCTAGGAAATGTTTTCATCACATTTTTAGTGTAAGGGTCAAAGAACAGCCATGCAAACACATGCATGTGTTATAGTTTAGTTCTAAAGCTATTATGTTCACTAAAAACAGCTTCTACTCACTGAAAACCCACTGTATAATAGATGTTTCCTGTATGCTGTTGTTAATGCTTAACAAAAATCTTCCCAGACTGCTATCAGAATCTTTTCTGTTCAGTGGTAATGGCAATAGTGTACACACACACCCAACTAGAAAGTGAGAGTCCAGTCAAACTCCGGCTAGTTTGCCGACGTTCACAGTCTTTTCCTTTAGCAAGAGGCGGGCAAAGCCTAAGGCTTGGGTCTGGCCAGCTGCCTGTTTCAATAGGTGAAGCCACATTTGTTACCTACTGTCCACAATTGGTCTGACAAAGATGGTAATTAGAACACAGATCCTACAGTGCTCAGTGTAAAGTTATGACAACATAACAGGCAATGTTTGCCGAGCCTTGTTCTAAAAGGCGCTATCCCCCAAGCAGCTCTAATCATGATGCCCAGGGAGGTTTACTATGAGATGGCATTGGTGGCCTTCAGTGGGAGCTTAAGTAGTCTGACTTCCCTGTCCTGATGACTTCCCTTAGAGATCAGCCCAGGTGGTGAGGGCTTACATGGCTCTCTGTGTCTCCATGTAGAAACTATTAAACAAGGTGAACCTGGGCCATTCGGCCAGGTGTGCAGCCTATAGCCCTGATGGGGAGATGGTGGCCATTGGCATGAAGAATGGAGAATTCGCCATCTTGCTGGTGAACAGCCTGAAAGTTTGGGGGAAAAAACGAGACCGAAAATCTGCCATCCAAGATATCAGGTACATAGTGAGCGGTCTGAGCCAGAAGGGTAAGCGCTCCTTACGGGGGTCCTTCTGGGGACGGCGGGGAGACAGAGCTGGGGGGGACTGAGTTGAAAGAGTTGCTTCCACAGCCAGCTAATCAAGGGTACCTCCCACACAGTCTTTTTAAATATGATGATAAAAGTATTTGTAGTTCTATCAAAGACTGCATAACACCATTTTTTCCTGTGGGATTAGATTCAGAAAAAAAATTTAATTTCATAGAACCTGGGAAGAAGCTAGGCACATGTAAGTTGGAAGCTCATCTCATTGTCTTCGGGCCTGGGACAGAGCTAGCCCATCTTTGTGTCCAGATCTGCCTCCTCATGGACCTTGCTTTTGATTTTTTTTCTTCCCCTAGAATCAGCCCAGACAACAGATTCTTAGCTGTGGGTTCTTCTGAGCACACAGTTGACTTCTATGACCTTACTCAGGGCACAAGTCTGAACCGCATTGGCTACTGCAAAGACATCCCAAGCTTTGTCATTCAGATGGACTTTTCTGCAGACAGCAAATACATTCAGGTATGTTTCTGGTTAACTTGTCTCAGGGGCAACCAAGAAAAAACAAATGTTTCTATAGTAAATGTCCTGTGTCCTGGGCACGAAGCTAATTTACCCATCATGGGCAACGTCCAAGTTCTATTCCTTTCCCCCTCTGTTATAAATGTAGAGACAGAGGCTTGGATAATTAGGAATGTAATGGTGTGTGTGTGTGTGTGTGTGTTCGTGTGTGTTGTGTCTGTGTGTATCTATCCTTTAGTAAGAAACAAAAACAAAACATGAATACCAGGGAGCATATCCCTAGTCACCTTTAGCCTAGTTTCACCAGCCCATCATCAAAATTTCCTAATTTCTGGCTGAGGAGATGGCATATCAGGTGACAGTGCCTGCTGCTAACCAAGCTCAGCCCCTCCCCCGACCCACATGATGGAGGGAGAGACCTGATTCCTACAATGTGTCCTCTGACTTCCATGCATGCACAGCAGACACACGTGTGCATGCATGTACACACATGCACACATGAACTAATAAACAATAATTTTTAGAAAGCTTCCAAATTTCTAGTTCTTTAGGGTTGCAGGCAGCTTGCTATTATTTATCTCCAAATTCTATTGGTCAGTATGGCTGCTGCATACCAGAGTGGGCTTGAGAGCTCACAACTGGGTTTCAGCACAACTGAGAGGCAAGATCAAGGAATCCTACCTTTGGGACTTATGGCTAAAAACAAAAGCATTCAGCATCTGTGAGCCTGGAGAAAGGAGTGCTCGAATGCATTTCAAATTTACCAAAGCAGCAGGCTAGATGGGCTTCTGGACAGACACAGTATGTTCATTTCTTCTGGGGCTTACCACACTTCCACGGAGAAGGCAAGGGCTGATAGACATGGCAGGCTTGTGTGGGGAAAGGCAGAGGGTAGCCTGTCAGGCAGCATCTGAAGAGGCACTCCACTCAGACCTGCCTCCCTTCTAAACAAGCATTCTTTAGGCTGAGCTCTGTCTGCTTTGTAGGAGGGACATAACAAGGGGGCAGGATTTCTGTTCCAAGCCATCTGCATTGAAACCCTGAGGTGGGAAAGACTTAGGCTCTTTCCATGAACTCAAGGAAAACCCTGGTGACATAAGTAGAGGCATCATCATCATGAGGCGAGAAGGGACCTGGGATGTAAGCTGCTAGCAAATGTCCTTTAATGTGAAAACAGTAGCCAGTTTCCTCTAGGAGACCCCCAGAGGGCACTTGACATGGTCATCATCCCTCGGGGTGGGGGCAGAAATGAATAGAAGATACTCTGAATTTTAGCCTGGGCTGTTGTGTGTGCCGGCAGGGGTTGGGGAAGTAGAAGACGCCCCTCCCTGTGAAATTTAGCATGGGCTGTGGGGAAATGGACTGTTTACTGCCTTTGTAGCCAGGAGCTGAGTTTGGGTTTAGAGAAAAGCATAACCGGGGCAGAGTCAGTGTTCAGGAAGAAGCCAAGAGAGTCTGTGGGGCTGAGGAAGCAGAAGGACTCACTTCCTCTCCTCTTGCAGGTGTCAACAGGAGCCTATAAGCGCCAGGTACATGAGGTTCCTCTGGGGAAGCAGGTAACTGAAGCCATGATCATTGAGAAGATCACCTGGGCTTCCTGGACAAGGTAAATGAAGAGAACTCTGCTTGAGGAAGAGGCCCCAGCTCTGTCTCTGTTTGTGATGGCCAGGATAGAAAGAGCTGAGATGAAACTGTTGGCATTCTGTCCCAAACTCCACCCCACGGTTACCTGGCAACAGGCAGGTCAGCCTGACCCCACTATAAAAGGGGCTGCGTGCCCCTCCTCCCTCTCTTGTTCTCCAGCTTCCTTGCTCTGTTCCCTCACCCCTTCCCCGTCCTCTTCCCCCCTCTCCATGTGCTCATGCCCGGCCTCTGCTCCTCTCCTCTCTCTGCCTTTCTCGTCTCTACCACCCTCCTCACTCCTCTTCCCATGCCCTGAATAAACTCTATTCTACACTAGACTGTAGCTGGTCCCTCAGGGGGAAGGCAGCCCCTTCCCCCACACCTCACCACACCTCCATTATAAGCACATCATTGGTACCTTGAACTGTCTTTTCTCAGTGGGAGGTGCAAGGCTGCTTGACACTGGCCTAGGGGAGGACTTTATGTGACCTTTCTTTTTGTTTAACCATTCACACCAACCCCAAGCCACATACAGCAAGTTCAAATGTTTTGCCAAACCCAGCAACAATGAAGCGTCTAGTAACCTGAAGAAGGTACAGGAGCTCCAGCCTTGCCAACATAAATATTCAGTAGAACTCTAAGGAAGAAAAACAAAACCAAAGCTTCCTTTCTGGAATGTAGGGGAGGGAGCTGGAGAAGAGCCGTGCCAGGTGGTAAAATGCAGCGCAGGGGGTGGCTGTTCCATGACAGGAGCCACATGACCAAATCACATACAGTTCCTATCTATCTACCCTAGGAGGGGACAACCACCCTAGGAAATTGTGTCACATCTTCCTAACACCTTTTCCTCTTGGAACAGTGTTCTTGGAGATGAAGTCATTGGAATCTGGCCAAGAAATGCAGACAAGGCTGATGTCAACTGTGCATGTGTGACCCATGCTGGCTTGAACATTGTCACAGGGGATGACTTTGGGCTGGTGAAGCTCTTTGATTTTCCATGCACAGAAAAATTTGTGAGTCTTCCCGAGTAACCCCTGAGCTGTCTCCGGGACATGTTCCTATACAGTCATATAGATAACCATCAGTTATCGTGGATCCAGTCCTGTTGGACTTTGGCTAGCCTCTGGTGGATGGACAAATGGCCACAAAGTTGGGGAAGAAATCAGGCAGGGAAGTCAGCAAAAGTGTGGCTGACAGATGCACCTGGAAAGTGCAGTGCTTACTGTTGAGACTTGAGCCTTGGTATCCAGGAAGGGAAACTGCAAGGCCACAGCAGGCACCCTTCTCCTCAAGGCCTTGCCCAGACAGAGCTGTGGGGGTTTCTGGGAGTGGGGCAGCTGGTGGATCAACAGTCCAACAAGTTACTAGAATCAACAAGTGCTCAGCTGCTGCTTGTTTGCTTTTCCTCACAGGCCAAGCATAAACGTTACTTTGGTCACTCTGCTCATGTGACGAACATCCGTTTCTCTTACGATGACAAGTATGTGGTCAGCACCGGAGGAGACGACTGCAGGTTGTACCGGATTAATTCGGTTGGCTCCTCGGGCTGGTCCTGCCTAGTTCGGGTGTCTTGTGGGCCAGGCTCTGCCTGATATATGGGTCTGATATGGAACAATAAAAAAGAAACTTCACGAGTTTTTAGGGGAAAACCAAAAACTTCCTACTATATTGTTGTTGTTCTCAACAAATTTTGACAGGCCTGTGTCTCCACTAGTGCTATACTGGGATTGGCTGAGCTCAGGTCATACAAAGGCTGTTCTGAACATTGCTGGGAGTGAGGGGCAAAGGGGTAAGAAATCTGGAATGGCTAACTTCAGTAGAAATAATCACTGAGTCAGGTTAAATCAACCTTCATCCATGTGTCCTTGAGAATTGCCAGTCTGTGTTAGTATCTTTCAGATGCATCATTAAGCTAGGCTATAACTTGTTAAGCTTAAAGATGCTAATAGCACTGAGCCTTTAGTGACAGGAAGAAACCATGGAGGAGTTGCTATGAGGAACAGGAGATGCTGAGGTTTAGGGCCAGTCCATAGCCCAAGTCCAACTAACTATTTGGACAAAGAGCCAAGGCATATGGTGGCTGGGAAGCAATTGTTTTACAAGGAAGGAACCCTTCCAACCTGACCCACAGGTCTGCAGCCTCTTTTATTTCTGAGGTAGGAGAGGGTTTCCTGGCATATGGAGGGGACAGGACCAGGTCATTCTATAACTGAATTTCAACATATTTAAAGGTTTTATTAAATTACCAAATATTGTTTTTGTTCAATAAAAACTCAGGGGTAGCTGAAAAAGAAAACCAGGACTAGCAAGCCTGATGGCCTGAGTTCAAGCCCTGTGATAGCAAAGCTCTGGATGGCAATGGGTTTGCACTTTTCAATCTCAAGCACTTGGCAAGGCTGTTTGGACACTTGGCAGCATTAAAGTATCTGACCACACAATGTCTGGTTTGCCTTTCAGTGTCTTTGTGTGGCGATGTCTGTAAACACCGGAACCCCATGGACTATGGCTGCTTCTCCCAAGCTACCTGCAGGCAGTGCAGAGGCACCTCCTCGATGCCAACTGCTGTGGGATGCACAAGCTCTGAACACTAGTGATGTTGTAGGACTCTCACAATCTGGACTTTGCAAGATGGTGATGCTAAGAAGGAAGGTAAATTCCTACAATATCGAGACTGTTTGCTTCTGTTCTGGAAACTAAAACCTATTAACTACACTGACGGCAAAATTGGGATGATGTAACCCACTGATAAAATTTACATCCTCAGTTACCCTAACCAATATGTAGCTTTTAATTTGCATTAAGACTTTTACAAAGGTGTTCTGCTATTCTGTTTCTATGTATTTCAAGAATGTTCATTGGACACAATGTAAGTTGGAAGCACTTAAGTACAGAAATACCCTGTTTGCCACATTTAGCTTTCAAAACCAAATGAGCCATGTATAAACAAGTTTAAAAATGTTAAGTTTTTAAAGTTTCATTTGCAGTTTTATATCCATTAAGTGCCTTCAAAGTTCCCAGTTGTGTGGGCTGCTGCCTCACCTCCCACACCGTCTCCTTCCTTTACACGGTGCTAAAACTTCAAAACTGAGGAGGGCTATGGGATCAGCAGATTCATCACTATGTCCCGCTCTGGGAAAATAGTTCTACGGTGAGCAGCAGAGTCCAATGCCACAGGAAGTAACACAGATTTTATGTTAGTGTCAGATCCTCAACATAACCTGTCATCCTCCCAAATAAAACGGCTTCCACAGCACAGAAAGAGGGAGAGCTCCAATGTGTTGAGTGAGCTAAGGCTGTTTGGTCTACACCCTCTTGGGTAGGGCTGGCTTGGTTCCATTCATTTCAGATGATTAATGCAGGGTAAAGTCAGATTTTTAAAAACCTCTTGAACATATCCCCCACTATAAGGAGTATTTGAGTTTTTCCAGTCAGTTGTAGGACAGAAAGCAACTTGAAGACTATTAGCTGAAAGGCCCTCACTCAGTTCTGTTACACAGATGGCACTCACTGGAAGAAGGCTGCTGGGAACTGGAGTCCTGAATACACACACCGCTGAGTCCTTCCAGTCTGTGCACTGAAATTCTGGACCTTGAGTTCCTAGCTATCTGCAGTTGCCAATTTAGAGAAAGGGTGAAATGAGCATTTTCAGTTAAAGAATAGATTATTAACATTTACCACAGAAGTGCTTCAGCATTTTAAAAGGATTAGATTACACATTAAGCTATTTTACATGCCAATTTATTAATGCCTTACATTAACCCACTAGCAGGTTGCTGGGTCCTCAGTAGAGCCCTATGCAGCCCCAATTCTGTTTTCTGTATCTGGTGATGCTGAGTGATAACTGTGTCTGCCTATCTTGTCCTACTGACTTTTCATTCAGACAGATCTTGCATTAAGTAACCATGTGGATGAACAACTGACTAATCAATATATGTACGTATATATTTGAAGAGCAATAGTGTCTGTTATAAAGACTTTGAAAGTCTTATTTGTAAAATTTGTATGGTGTAATTTTATGTGTATTCATAAATCTTACACTGTGTTCTATTAAAATATTGGTGCATGAGTTTATTTTCAAGTATAAAATAATTTAAAACCTTTTGTTATGGGTCAAATAAATCTCACTATGTAAATATTCTTTGTTCTTAGGCTGTTTCATGAACTAAAACCTTTCTAAACGCATGTTACCATGTGCCCACTCTCTAAACAGCCTAACACCATGTTTGTGCTGTGCATTCATGAAACTAAAACACTAAACACAAACGTTAAGTCTATAAGCTTTATTGATACTTTGCTTTTACAGTTCACAATGCATTCCACAGATAATTCAGTAAGGCTTAAACCACAATGGTGTAAGTCTTCATTTTATGATTTCTTACATAACAATGTTTGATAACTGCAAACATTTGGAAGCATTAAATTCAGTCCATAGAATCAGAGTCTGTGACAAAATTAACTATACATACAGTAAGTCTTTGAAATGATGTTTATGCTGGAGTTCTATGTTTTCTTGAAAACAGGGTGGTAGCGCTCCTCCAAATGCATTCTCTTCCTAGTTTATGTGCTTGGGACTACACTGCATAACCAATGACTCAGGGGTCAAGCACTGTGGGGCAGCTGCAAGGTTAAAGACCTAAGCTTTGTGAAACACTATATATAGATTATGTCTATATTTACTTATATTGGCAATATAACAGTAAATTCACAATACACCTAGAGCATACCATAAAGACAGTTTTCCACTCTGCTTTAGTAGTATGCTCTCATCTAAACATTTCATTTCAGAAAACTCTGCATCAATTTTACACCGACCAAACATAGTACACTGTGAGAAGGGTTTTCCCGCCCCCAGATCTACCTTCTTTGCCACTTTGCAATTACAGCCAGACTACCTGCAGCAGAACACAATACACAGCTTTCCCAGCGCCCTTTATTCATTCATCAAGTGCCTCATAGGGAAAACAAGTATGACTACAAGAGATCCACACACAGCAGCTTACAATACTTAAGATGATAAACACAGGAAGTCAAGACAGGTCATTTTCCTCAAACAGTGCACAGTTAAAAATAAAGAGCTGAAACTGCACGGCCACCAAGGGCTTACCCCTGACCCGCCCACCCCCGTAATCAAGTGAGTGTCCCCTTGAAAGATGAACTTCTACTGTTTGGGGCCTTTTCATTCTGCTTTGCGCTTCAATCCAGGGATTTTTGCTTGGATTCTACAAATGAAAAGAAAAATATCAAGTTTTTTGTTTGCTTTGTTTCCCGCTTCTTAAAAAACACTATGCTGTATGTATATTATTTAGAGAATCGTAAAGCTACCAAAATACAAACTAATTTTTCCACCTTGCCTAATGTTTTAAAAAAGCAATCATAGAATGAATGCTGGCCTTGGAAGGACACTGCAGGGTCGTGGCCTCACCCTTGGTAAGGAGGCTGCAGGGCAGACTTACTTGGCCATGGCATCCTTAACGTTCTTGTTTGCGAGTCCTAGATAATGATCTATCTGTGCCTGTAAAAGAGGATAAAAGCATTACAAAGTTACCATTACAAAGAGGGTCAAGCAGTACTGCACACCAGCAAACTAAAGCCTTAGACTAGCTCGTTCTAAGTCCTTTATAATAAGAGTGAGCTCAATATTCTGCAGTCTCCACAGTTAAGAAATTACCTGATGCCGTTCATAAATAACAGGAATACTGAAGAGTGAGATCAGAGCTGAAAAAGTAAACACACAGCTTTAAAAATAAATTTAAAAGAAAGAAAAGACTGGTACCATTCTTGGATTGAATATCATACTATTAAGCCAAAAGTAATCAAGGTAACCAGACAGTGCTCTTAAAGCTTACATGAATATTCACATTCTCCCGAGGCCTGGGAAAGCTCACATTCTCCTGCACGTGCTGAGGAACCATACTTAGCTTCAAATCACATCACAGAGATTTTATAAAATACAGCTACCCCAATTTAAATTTAGGAGTGTACCATCAGATAAGACAGCTGTTAGCTGGAGTAGTCTTCAGGAGATACCATAGCATTTCAATAAAACAGTGTAGTATCAACTACAATAAAACAGTGTTAGTATCAACTACAATAAAACAGTGTAGTATCAACTACAATAAAACAGTGTAGTATCAACTACAATAAAACAGTGTTAGTATCAACTACAATAAAACAGTGTAGTATCAACTACTTGAAGACCTCCCAACCCCACATTTTTATTTTTTCCTTACAATAAAGACATTCTCTACAAAAATGTTTCTAAGTGCATTTCAACCTTTTTGTAGACTTACCTAAAATCAGTAGTGTCAAACCATTGAACAAGGCACCAACGTAAGTAAACACCCACATCAACACTGCAAACTGTAATCAAACAAGAGCCCATGATAAGCAAAATTAAACTTCATTTTACATCTAAATGGCAGTCTAACAGGCACAGACCTTGAAAACCAAGGAAACCTAACTTGACCAAAAATGGGATTTTATTCATTCTTCTTAGAAGACATGATAGAGTAGAACTGCTTTCTCTCAGAACAGAGAACATGGGAAGGATACACTGCCCCCCTCTAGCCCTACTCACGGTCTAGCTTTTCAACAATGGGAGAAAAAAGAAAGCATCATGAAATTAACTAACATGCTAAAGATGTTTGAAAAATACACAAACTGAGTAATTCAGACATCAAAATAGCAGTTATGGGATAAGCAATGAAGCCAAGAGTTTCAGGTACCAAAAGCATTTCACTGCTCAGTGTGTGTGACACATGAGGGTTACAGTTAACCCAGAGAAGACCTCTCAAATTCCACACTATTATTTAATGTAAGTGATGTGCATATTAATCTATCCCTACTCCTTTAACCGGCTTCGCTTACCAAATAATAGGTGCTGAACACGACAGACTCTTTTGGTCCTCTCAACTTTGTCCAAGCCAGAAGGTTTACTAAGTCGCCTGCTGTCCAACTACTACAATGCAGGTTTCACTGTTTCCTCCAGGGCCCAGAGATTATAATAAAGTATACTTTAATGATTTGGCTCATTTTGAGATTTAAAAAACAGGACAAAAGAGCAAATGTGATAGTAAGTAAAGAAAGGCTCTGCTTCTAAAGCAATGGTTTCATTTTGAGAACTAATTGTGAAATATGAATAATGTACATATATATATTATATATAATACATATATACACTCATTAACAGTTTGACAGGATTATAAAGTTTTCTTTCATTTCTAAAACTTGTAATATCATACAGCTCACAGACATGTTCAAGAGAAGCACAAAGCTGGTCTAAATTGTGTGTAATATTCAGTCAGCACTTTTGGTAAACATAAAAAAGCTGGGCACCTTCAGGGGCGGAGTTCTGTATTCACCTTAATAATAATGCACTTATACAGATGTGTCCTTTCCTCTATAATAATGCA
>JADRCH010010160.1:0-29764 GCA_019843965.1 Rhynchomys soricoides
CACATGCACTCACAGACACATGTACACACACTCACACACACATGCACACACACACACTCAGGCAGTCTAATATCCTGAGGAGAACAGTGACTTCCTAAAGTCATTCATTCACACCATGGCACACACACAAACATGCACACACTCAGAGAAATAAGTGAATAAACGTGCTATAAAATTATTTTAATTAGAAAAATAGAAAAACTGATATAGCCCACCTAACTATCCTGCTATCGGCCCCAGACAGACGAAGACAGCACAGGGGCTGGTTTGGCTCTTTATGTTGACAGTTACAGCAATCCAGGGTTTCTTTTGACTGAGAGAGGTTGAGGGAGTCCTGGAGTGGAGGGCTAAGTTAATACACACAATGTTGACATCACACATCTGCAGGTGAACCTCAGGTTCAGCCACTGAGGACCACAGTGATGTCACTGCACACCATTCTGTTGCTACTGAGAAAGGGTCTCTGCATAGCCCTGCCTGTCCTGGAATTTGCTATGTGGACCAGGTTGGCCTCGAACTCAGAGATCCACCTGCCTCTGCCTCCCGAGTGCTGGGATTAAAATATGAACCACACTGGGGCTAGAGGGATGGGTTAGTGGTTAAGAGGTACTAGTTACTCTTGCAGAGGTCCCAGGTTTGATTCTCAGCACCCACGTGGTGGCTGACAACCGCCTGTAACTTCAGTTCTTGGGATATGATGCTTCTTTTGGTCTTTGAGGGCACCAAAAACACATGTGGTACACATACACACACACACACACACACACGCACACGCACACGCACCCGCACACGCATGCAGATAAAACATTCATACACATAAAATAAATAAACCTAGTTTGTTTGTTTTTTTAAAAAAGCATGAGCTACTGTACCCAGTGTGGATTTTGTATTGATACAGGGGCTCATGTAGCCCAGGTTGGCCTCACACTTGTATAGCCAAGGATGAACTCAAACTCCTGAGCCTCCTGCCTCCACCTCCTAAGTGCTAGGATTGAAGGTATTACAGATATGGATCACCATGCTCAGTCTGTGCAGTGCTGGGAACTGAACCCGGGGTTATGTGCATGCTAGGCAGGTATTCTACAACCGAACTATAGCCTGTCTTATTTTATCTTTAAAGACAAGGTCTCACTATGTAGCTTTGATTGGGTTTGGAACTTCCTACATAATACAAGTTAGCCTCAAACTTGCATTGATTGATCCTCCTGTGTCAGCTATGTGAGTGCTGGGACCACAGATGTTTGATACCACAGTGGCTCCTTCTTGTCCACCGTCAAGTAGGCAACTCAATGCTTGAATTGTTGTGATACATCACTTTACTGATTATAGAGGGGATGACCTTGACCTTCTGCTCTTCCTGCTTCCATTCCTCAAATCCTGGGATTACAGACATTTACCATCAAAGTGCGTATATTTGTAAAGAACTAGGTCAGATCAAACCCAGGACTTCATGCAGGCTAGGCAAGCACTACACAGTCAACTGTTATCTTCCCTGTTTTTAGTTCCACCCACCTGGTTTTGCCCTGGGGTGAAGGGCGATGTGTGGAAGTTATAGCCAGTTCTTCCTCCCACCACCATGCTTTCAGAAATAAGACTCAGACTCAAAATATATTTATAAATACCTTGGTCATACAGCTAAACTTGTCTCTCACTAGCTATAACTTAAAATATCCCATTTATTTTAACCTACATTCTGTCATGTGGCTGGTTACCTGTGCTCAGGTACCAGGCATCTATCTCGTTACATCTTCCCAGGCAAATCTCCTGCCTGGCTCTATCCCAGAATTCTCTCTGCCTCCCAGATGTCCCACCTCCCATTTCCTGCCTATGCCACAGGCTTTTTAATAGCCTTTTAATAGCTTTTAAAAACCTTTAATAGCTTTTTAAAAAGCCACAGGGCTTTTTAATTGACAGGTGATGTATCCATACAATACACAAGACGTTCTCTCTATCGTGATGGAACTTGGGGACAGCCCTCTGGGATCAAGATGATACCCCCAACTTTGTCCCCACCTTGGCTCAGCAACACAACACAGCGTGTGCAAATATGCAGCTTTAACCAAATCCCAGAGGGAGTGTTCTAAGCTAGAGTAGGTGGTGAGTAGGCTGTTGTCTCTGTGACACCAGCCAGATGTGACACAAGAAAGGCAGCCTGATGATAAAGCAGAAGTTATGACCCCAGCAGGGGGCAGGACATAAGCATGCTGATTCTGGCTCACGGGTACAGAAAATTGGCTGAACCAGTGTAATGCAGCCTGTAGGGTGATCTTGTAACGTTCATTCTCCTGTAGTAACTGTCTCTGAGGCTTATTGCCTCAGTCTGCTAACCTAAGTCTGGTCCTGGAAGCTTCTAGCCTCTGTACAATCTTATCTAGGCCTAGAATGTTTTCAGCCTCTGAGACTTACTGCTGAATAAGCTCACCCTTTCTGGTCTTTTCTGAACTCTGACTGGCTGGTCACCTGAGCTGTTCTGGCTCAAATCTCCTTTCCATGGTGACTGATTCAACCTGGCTTCTCTCTCAGCCTCTGACTGACCTCATACTTACTCTGGCAATCTGTTCTAATCTTCGGCTCATTCTCATTCTCTGGTTCACTCTGTCTTCACCTGTGTCTAGTTTGTTCTCTCTTCAACCTGCCTCATTAAAACTCTTGATAAAAATGCTTCCCTCCTTTCCGATGCACTGCCCCTCAAGTAGCTTCACTTTCCTGTCTCTTCTCGTGAGAGTTGGGCAGATCCTATTGTGTCAGATCTTTCTCTGGTTCATCACTTTGTCTGCCGCTCAATTAGACATCACTTTCAAACATGGCTACTTCCTTCTACACGTGTATACTAAGGGCTTGTCTGGATTCCAGCCAGAGGGACTAAAGGTGTGTGCTAAGGCTGAACCACACCACAACTAGAAACAGGTTTTTGTTTGTTTGTTTGTTTTTTCAGTAAATAACAAAATCTTGGGCTCACAGTTTGATCGAATATCCTGAAACAGTAGGGAAGCAGGGAAATTCAAGGGTCTCTGTGATCTTAGATAGCAGAGGAAGAAGTTATAGGAGGCAGTTCAGAAATCCACAATTCAGTAGCCAGTGAGTTCAAACGTTAGAAGCAGGCTCTGAGCTGGTGATGATTAACTCAAACCTGTGTTTACAACAGAGTGTATCGAAATCTCTTTGAGGAACAAAGTAAACAAGATCCATCAAAACTATTTGAATAGTACATGTGATACCTTCCATAAAGATGGGTCCTTCAGATAAACTGAGAAACACAAGTTTACAAAGGGGGGGGGGTGTGTGTCCTGGTATGGCTCCAGTCACATGGGATGCATAAAGGTCACCTGGCTAGAAAGCACATTTGATCCAGCCTTCTGGACAGAAAATATGTTTTGCACTCCATTCCTTGAAGGAAGACCTCTGTGTGCCTGTGAGCATAGAGACCTCTGTGTCCCCCTGTTGGGAAACACCCTGTCAGCACTACAGAAATGCCCTTTCCAGTTCAGGACACCTAGGAAGCTGATGGTATCACTACAGCCTGAAGCTGGCAGCCTGAAAACAGGGGACACTGGAGTGAGCCCTGCTGTTTGCAGTCCCAGCTTGAACCTGGACGGATAATGGCCAGGGTGGAAGAATGTGACCCAGCCCTGCAGGAAGAGACATCTCGCCCTGTTCCTTCTTATTTCCAGCCACAGAGACTAGACCATTCTTCAGGCCCTGAAGGCAGGCCTTTCCTACCAGATGCTAACTTCCCAGGTGTACCCCAAATCATGTTCTACTGCATTGTTCCTACTTTGTAGCTGCTCTAAACGCTGGCTCAAGGGCTCTGCCTCCTCTCCTGCTGCCCATCTCCAGGCGTGGCAATTGTTTCTTGGGAGAGACCACTCCTTGTTCTTCAGTTCTGCCTCTTCTCACGGCTTGTCTCACTTCTTTTACTAAATCCCATATTAAATTCTCTCTTCCTTTTCTGATTTTTTTTTTTTTTTTTGAGAGACAGGATCTCATGTAGCCCAGGCTAGCCTCAAACTTAATACATAGCTGAGGCTGGTCATGAACTTGTGATCCCTCTGCCTCTACCTCACAAGTGCTGAGCTCACTGGGCATACCTCTGTGCTTTGTGCATTAAATTCTTTGCTAGTAAATAATTGGCAAGGTTCCTGACTAGACATGTGGCTTGTTTTCTGTGACTGTAAGAGAGGCCCCAGACTGGCTAGTCAGCTTGAGAAAGAGAAAGGTTTGTTGTGGCTCAGAACTGTAGACATTACAATTCATGGCTAGGTAGGTGTTAGACCTCTACCTAGTGGGATGCTGAATGCCAAGGGAGAGAGCACACTGCTTACTTCATCCCAGTGAGCAAAACAGGAAGGGGCTGGGTCCCACAATCCCCTTTGAAGGCATGCCTCCAATGACCTAAAAATCTCCCATTAGGTCAAAGCCCTGAGGTTCCACCATTTCCCAGGAATATACCTTTAGGGGCATTCAACAGCCAATGATAGCAGGGACTCTATTTTATTCATTCAGTTACCGGGGCTTCTTCTGTTCATTTAGCAAGCATGGGGTTTCCCTGAGTCAGAACTCACGCATGATGATGCCAGGCTCACAGATAGGTTAGACTTGAGAGAGGAGCTCACAGTCTGATGGTAGAGGCAGTCAACATGACAGTCTGACGGTAGAGGCAGTCGACCGGAGAGGAAACCAGCCTTAGGTCATTCCGTCTGAGGTTCTCATTTCCTTCTTTCTCCTTCCTTCTTGATTATGTCCTTAAAGCCTTGGACACTAGTGAGCACTTGTTTGGTTGACTGGAAAGTGGCCATAGCTAAATCCTCTACAAACCACAGCCCAGGGAGGGCTGATGGGTTAGGGTTATGAGTACACTTTAGCTGTCTTCAGACACACCAGAAGAGGGCATCCAATCCCATTACAGATGGTTGTGAGCCACCATGTGGTTGCTGGGAATTGAACTCAGGACCTCTGGAAGAGCAGTCAGTGCTCTTAACCACTGAGCCATCTCTCCAGCCTGGGGTATGTTTTCTTAATTAATGATGTTAGAGGGCCCAGCCCATTATGGGTGAGGCCATCCCTGGGCAAGGGCAAGGTGGTCACTGGTTCCATAAGAAAGCAAGCCGGGTTAGCCATGAGTAGCAAGCACCACACTCTCCATGGCCTCCACATCAGTTCCTGCCTCCAGGTTCCTGCCTTGCTTGAGTTTCTGCCCTGTCTTCTCTGGATGATGGACTAAGATGAAATAAACCCTTTCCTCCCCAAGTTGCTTTTGGTTGTGGTATTTATCACAGCAAGAAACCCTAAGTAGTTCATGCTCACTCCCTCTGCCACCCTGCTCCAGGAGAGATCATACTTGACTCTTTGACCACTCCAGACCTCCAGCCTCACAAAATTCCCAGCATGCCTAGAGGCCAACTGGGCCTAAGCAGAGGCTTGTAAGAAGCCCAGCAAGAAAGCAGACTTCCAGGAATGGGGCACACAGCACTCATCAGTCCTTGGCCTCTGTTCAGGCACTCAGATGGAGGGCGGTCCAATTTAATATTTAAACTGTGAGACTGTAAAATTTGTGAGACTGTGGAAATTTTTAAAAAACTGCTGCCTTCCTTGAGAACCTAAACTCCTGACCTTGGGGGTTTGCCAGATGTTCTGTACTTGCGGACATTTCTAAGGAGAGCCCTCTCTAACGGCTCCAAGGCCAGCCTGCTATCACCCCAAGACACCTGGCGGGAGCCAATTAAACTCCACCACTAATGAAAAGTTCCTAACCCCTAGGCCCCCACCCCGCTTGTGGTTTTCGAGCTTAAAAGCTGAACATTTCTGCTGTTCGGGGCTCCACACGACTCTCCTGCGTGAGGACAGTGTTGAGCCCCAGCGTGCTTATTCAGGATCCCGAATAAAACCTCATGCTAATTGCACCAAGCCGAGTCTTGGAGGGTCATTGGGGTTTCGCATCGCCTGGGGAGCCCAACAAAACAAGTCTTAATGTTGATGTAGCAGCCAGGGGAAATTAGTCCCCTAGCCCTGAGCTGCTGGAAAAGACTTTCCTGCAGGCCAGTGCCTGGCTAGCCAGCCTGGAATCTTCATTAGGTAATTGATACATAGCTTGCCTTGGGCCCCTATGGGTTCTGTCTTCCTTATCCATGGACAAAAATGTTTGTAAACAGACTAGCCAGTGAGAGACCATAGGGCTGAAGATCTGATTTCATGTCCCCAGGATATGTTCCACCCAGGCAGCTCCTCCCTTTCCTTTCTCAGAATCCAGCTTTGAATCGAATGTTCTGACTTCTCCATAAAGAGGCAACCCTGAGGTTGCCAGGATATCCACCCTCTGGGGGGTTGGGCCAGGGCAGGGGAAAATTCGGGAAGGGTATCTGGAATCAGGCCCCGAGCAGAGGGTGGGGTGAGGGGTCCCTACAGGGAGTTGTGTGTGAGGCAGGGTTTGAGGGTCTAGTCTGGAGGTGCATTGAAATTCTAAGAATGCCCAGCTTCCAGCCTACACAGCCTCACAAGCGTACACCTATCAATCTCTAAAATCACATAGGGTCTAGACTGAAACTCCACTCCTGGGTGTGATGATTAAAAGATCTGGTGCACACAGTGTGGCTCCTTTGGTAGTGGCATCCATGTTGGGATCCAGCATGGCTCAGTTCCAGCAAACCAGGAACAAGCCGAAACTGTCCACAACTTAGAGGCTGGCAGCTGGCAAAGGGCTTTTAGCTGGACATGAAGCAAGACTTCCCAGCCCAGAAAGTACATGAATGAGGCCTGTGATGGTGGATACCAGGATCCCCTCACTAGGCCTTAAGGCCTTTCGCATCTCTCATGAGTCAGCCCCTCGCTCCTGTTATCCAGGCCCCGCCTCCCTTTCTGCCTATCCTCCAGGGTACGACGTTATTTCTGGTGTGCTGTATCTTGACTGGCAGCCTATGGCAGCTGGAATAAGAGGTCCAGAGTGGAGTGGCTGGGCAAGACAAGCTATTTGGATGAAGGGTAGAAGAAAACGAAGAACCTCTCTGTTCGGTTGCTGACTCTCAGACCAACATTCAGATCTCTGTTTTTGCATATGGCCCAGCTAGACATGACGTGAGGATGGTCTGGGACCAGGATTGCTTCCTAGATCCGTCAGGAAGGCCTGCCCACAGGACCTCAGAGAGCATTCTGCAACTGTGCTCCATCCACTGTGCAGAGGGGCCATGTGGTCAAGTCTTAGACTGATGTACTCAAAGGAGCAAGCAGTAGACCAAGGCCAGCCTTTCTGAGCTCTCGGCTCCTCGAGGGCCAAGATTTTGAGACCCTCACCTAGCTACAT
The DNA here is from genome assembly GCA_019843965.1 of Rhynchomys soricoides. Taxonomy (NCBI): domain Eukaryota; kingdom Metazoa; phylum Chordata; class Mammalia; order Rodentia; family Muridae; genus Rhynchomys; species Rhynchomys soricoides. The sequence goes on from JADRCH010010160.1 coordinate 7,295, forward strand.
GGGATTCTGAGTCTGACCCTGGGAATGACCCAGAGATAAACTTGGCCCAGTCTCATTTTCTAGACCTTTGTTGAGACAGGCTAAGAACTGGCTAAGCTGGGATGGTCCCTAGGTGCTGTGTGGCTGGAGGAGGCTCAGTCCCAGAAGGCTTCCTAAGAGGCTGTCTGCGTATCATAGGTGGTAATGATGGTTGAGAGAAGCGCTGCAGGCAACATGGCAAGAGTGTGGTGTCAAGATGCTGCTCCAAGAAAGAGTTCTAAGGGGCCAAGAATATAAGTTTAGTATGGATGGAGACAGGGGTGGAGCCAAGCTGTGGAAGGCCTTGAATTCTGGGCCTAAGTGTTTTGCAAATAGGGAGCTATGGAAGAGTTTATGGGGAGGGGGGGTGAAGCATGTTTAGGGTGTCACTATACAACCATCATGAGGTTGAACAACCCCCAACCCTAAGAGACCATTTCACTATTCCATATGTACAGTCACAAAGAGTGTTTGTGTTGTTAGCGTAATGCCTGTAATTCTAAAACAGAAAGAAATTAAAGATCGATGAAGCTGGGCGAAGGGGCTCATGCCTAGAATCCCCTGTTGGGAGACTGAAACAGGAGACTTACAGTAAATTGCATGCCAGCCAACCTGGACTGTAGAGATTCGAGTGTACATGAGTGTATGTGCACATGTGAGTTCAGGAGCTAGTGGAATCCAGAAGACATCAGAGTTCAGAACTGGAGTTACAGGTGGTTGTGAGCTTCCATATAGAATTCTTGACCAAACTTGGGCAAGCAATCTGGGGTCCTCTGGGAAAGTGGCAAAAGTGCTCTTAACGGATGAGCTATCTCCCTCTCCAACCCCTACAGTTGAGACCTTTTCAAATGATATTATGACTGACTAGAGAACTAATTTGCTTATAATTCGTTGTCTTCACCAAAAACCTCATCAGCTCTTGAATACCTTTGGAACCAGGCAATTCATCTCTTTACTGCCCCAGTGCAAACAGAACACAGAGGCCGGAGAGCAGTCCAGAGTTCCCTGCAGCCTCCTGACTTCCCAGCCATCCAAGAGAAGAATCAGCGGTGGCTACAGGGGTGTTACTAGTATTGCCTAGCAGGACACTTCCAGAAGTTACGAGTAGCCTGGCCAGGCTTCCAGGGTGAGGCCAGAGTCCCCTTCCAAGCTTGCCTGTGGCTAGCCCCTATTCTCATGCCTTGGTGTTCACACTGAGTTCCATTTAGGCTAAAACAAATCTAGGTTTATTAAGGGCTCCAAGTAGGCTCACTTTGTGAGCCTTGAAAAGTGAGGTGGGGCAACAGGCTGCTCCTATGCCATGTCAGCCAGCCACTCAGTTCTGAGCTCAGCCTCTCCAAGTAAATTTTGTGACCCCAATGAAATGGCCACCCTCCAGCCCAGTCCCATCTGTAGAATGGTATGTGTATAAGTCTATGTTTACTAGTGTGCTATGTGACCATGAGGCATTACATGCTGGTGAGTCACTTTTATTATAGCCTCCAGTGTGTACAACAGGGAGGGGATTTAAAACCCCTAAAGAATTTCCACATCCCTGAACACTGGAACAAGCTGGGACAGATCTTCAGAGCAGTATCCTAGGGGAGGAAAGATGGTGTTCCCAGGGAGCTCTGCCCCTCCCCTTGGGCTCATGCGGCTGAGAGAGCCAGACCCTTTTCCCTTAGCATTTCTACACAGGTTTTTCCGATCTCCACTCCTGACCCCACCTCTAACCAACTGTCTTCCAGCTACCTTAGAATGCTCTTCAGTGTTCTTGTGATCTAGCCCATTAAGACCCCAGATGCTAGCAATTCTGGAATCACTGGTCAGCCTAGAACAATGGACAAAGTGTATCCACCAGTCTCCCTCTGGCCTGGAAGGGCAGGTGTGGAAGTGGTATGTGTTCTCCAGGCCAGCTTGGGGAAAAGTCTGTTAAAGTCAACGGCAGCATCTCAGAGCCCCCTTTCTCCTGTCTGCTCATCTTGCGTCCCCGGAAAGGCAGGAACAATGCTGATATGACTGCAGCCTGGAGGGCTGTCACAAGTACATCTTCATGGCTTTGTGTGTCGTAGGGCAATAGTGGGCATGTAGCTGGGCCAGCAGAACCCTGGAGGTGGCCTCTAGGTGTGTACCCTGACTTTTCTTATTCCACACATGAACAGCATAGGTGGCATTGAGCAGTTGGGCCAGCTCCTCAGGGCTGATGTCTTCAAAGTATTTCTTCCAGTTCTGCCAGGGGATGGGGTAGAAGGCCTCGGGCGGCAGGGCAGTGACCCCACGGCAAGCATGGCTCTCTTTCAGGCTGTGGATGGAACACCACTTCTTGAAGACTCGGGTAAACAGTTGGGGGCCCTGGTGACCCCAAATCCAACCATTGTAGTGGGTCATAAAGTCACGAATACATAGTTCCAAGAACTCATGCTTGGGCTCGAAGGCTAGGAAGGCGCCATTGAGGATGTAGCGGGACTGGATGCCCAGCATGTTGGTCAGGTTACGCAGGTTCCTGAGGACGATGAAGTCTGTATCTAGGTAGACACCACCAAACTTCCAGAGAAGTGCGATCCTGGAAGCATCAGACAGTACCGGCAACAGATAGGGCTCCCACCTGTGCTGTGCCTCCAAGTACCAGGCTGCCAGTGGTGTGTCCTCAAACAGTTTTTGCAGGTCCAGAGGTCGTATCTGTACATTGGGGAAGCAGCTCAGAAGAGAGATGCCAAGGTTCCGGGGCTGGGCTGTAGTGTCTCTGGGCAGCCCTTTCATGAGCACCACCACCTGGGACTCAGGGTGTGCCCTGGCAGCCGATTCCACAGAACACATAAACAGAAAGCTGGGACTGGTCCTGTCTGATGTCTCTAGGAAGAAGATGTTGCCTGGGGCAGAGACTCTTGGAAAGGCCAGCTGGGGACAGGAAAAGTCCACTGGCAGGCTATATTGTTGTCTTTGGCCCTTGGGTGAACCCACAGTGTGCCAGTAGATCAGGATAGAGACCAAGAATGTGAACTTGAAGCTGATAATGAAGAGGGTGAAGACCTGCTGTCTAGGGGTGCCCCTGAGCATCCCAGGCAGGAAGTCTAGGAGCTTGGACATAGTCTCCTCCAGATCAGAACAGGAGATGCCCATAAGGATTGACTTGTCTGTAAAACATAAGCATCAGCATTCAGGTAGGCCAGATGTAGGCATCTGTGACCCTCAAGAAACATGTTTCCTGCCGACACCAGGGGAGGATAATATTCCAAAGCCTAGGGTCTCTAGGACCCCAGAGGTATGAGTTATACCCTGGCAGGCTGACTGCTCATCTGTGAAATGGGAACTGTAGGTGGGGTCTGGGCAAGGTTGTGTTTTGCTCCTTGTGTAATAAACCTGTGAATACCTAGGGGCCAGAAGCAATGTGTCTCACAGTGTACAGCCAGAGTCTAGCACATGCAAGGACAGTCAGAAGCAATGACTTTGCCACACAACATCCTCTGCCTGAGTAAGTCTGCCTCTTCTGGATATTGGGGTGGTAGCTTGCCCTTTGACCCTTCTGCTCCATGAACAACAGGTTTTGGCTTATTCAAAGATAGGCCACTAAATGCATCAAACACATTTGGCATCAATGGGTAAAATGCCCAAGAATGACTATCTGAGTTCAGATCCAGGGAGCCCATGGAAAAAAACAGAAACAGCAGTGCACGAAGAAAACCCCAACCCTGGTGGGGGATAGGGACAGAAGGATGCTTGGGCCATGTGCTTTTTTTCCCCCCTTAAGGACTTATTTATTATATACTATTTATTTTGTGTGCATGGGTGTTTTTCCTGTGTGTATATCTGTAGTACCCTGAAGACCAGAGGAGGGCACTGGATCCCCTGGGAGGGACTGGAAACCGGGATCATGTGGGTTGTGGAAATCAAACCTGGGTCTTCTGGAAGAGAGCCAGTGCTTATAACCACTGGACCAGCTCTCCAGATTCAAATTATTTCTTTTTTTAATTAGTTTGTGTGTGTGGAACATTGTACACACATATAGATGCCTGCAGAGACCAAAGGAGAACATTGGATCACCTGGAGCTACACTTACGGGTGGATATGAGCAGCCCAACATAGGTCTTAGGGACCAAACTCAGGTCTTCCATAGGATTAGCAGCTTGTGCTACTACACCTGGCAGACTTTCTAAGTTGGTGAGGATGGCCTTGAGTTCACTATATAGACCAGGCTGGTTTTTGATTTGTGATTCTCCTGCTTCAGCCTCGCAAGTGGAGCTATGTCCCACCATGCTCTACTGCTTCATACGTTTGCTCTTCCAATATTGACCATCTAACCAATGTAACGCTTCACACATGCAAACCTGTCAAACCCTTACAGGCAACCTGACAAAGGTTAATCCTTGCCTCTCCTCACCTCTGCCTTAAGGATGAGGAAATGGATAGTCTATATTCCTCATGCTGTCCCCAGGCAGAAAGTGACAGGATGTGCATGGGAGGAGTGGGTGGGGTGAGCTGTCTGGGGAGATAGCTGGCCAGGAAGGCAGTAGCTAAGAGTGTGTCTGCCTGGTTCACTGAATGAACTCTGCCTTATAACTAAGAACATTAACACCATACTTGCTGCATGTTCTGGGCTGCAGCCACACCCCTCAGGCTCTTGGCCACTCTAGAGGACAGTTGCATTTGGTTTGTGGAGTTTTTTGTTTTTTGGAGACAGGACTTTTCTGTGTAGCCCTGGATGTGATGTCCTGGAACTCACTCTGTAGACCAGAGACCAGGCTGGCTTCGAACTCACAGAAAGATCCACCTGCTTCTGCCTCCTGATTACTGAGATTAAAAGCATGCACCACTACCACCCGGCCAATTGCATTATTTTGACATTAGGAACCAGAAATTTAGAGTGGAAAGAGGTCACAGGACTAGACCTAGCCAGGTAGGTGCTATGGAGAGCTGAGAACTGAGTCACTCCCAAACGCTTGGAATTATCATCCCACAGGGATGAGCCACCTTGCTGAACTCTCTCCAGGATAAAGAGCTACTGACCAGCCTGAGCAGTCCATGACAAGGGGGGGGGGGGTGTCTTAGCAGCCTGCAGGCATCCTGGACATATGCACTGGGTGTGGAGCTGATCTTCTGTGCCAACAGGAATACATGGCTTGTCCTCTCATGTTCAGGCCTGCCAAGTACACCTGCAAAAGATGGAAGGCAAAAAAGACTGAGACAGCTAGAGGCCATCAGCAACTACACCCTCCCGTCCAGAAGGGCAAACCACTCCGCTTTGACTTTTAGAGTCTGGCCCTATTGCCAAACTAAACACATTTGCCTGTGCTCAACCCTGTAGGAGCACTGTCTGGAAACAGAGGGACAATCCAATTGACTAGAACTCCCTGGGTGAAGTGGCACTTGGGCTGGGCACCAAGAAGAGAAAGGAAGAGGAGTCAAATGGAGAAGGCACTGGTCAATAGGAGCCTGCACCTTTGTTGGCACCACAGGCTGGAAGGGACTGTGGGAGAGGCACCAAGGAAGACAGCTCATATACTTGTCCCAGATCGGCTCATAGTCAGCAAATGAGTCAAAGGCTGAATCTCAGCCTTGGAGAGGCAGAAGCAGAAGGTTCACTGTAAGTTCCAGGCCAGCCTGAGCTACATAGTGAAACCTTGTTTCAAAAGCCAAGAACCAGGACAAGATGAAATAAACCCAAGAGCTGTGCACAGTGGTTGAGGGACATCTGAGTTCACACACACAAGTTGGTGGGACCAGCTTGGGCAACATAGCCAGAGGCTATTTAAAAACAAATTGTAGGTGTGGTGTTACACGCCTTTAATCCCAGCACTCTGGAGGCAGAGGCAGACAGATCTGAGTTCAAGGCCAGCCTGGTCTACAGAGTTGAGTTCCAGGACAATCAGGACTACACAGAGAAACCCTGTCTCAAACACACACAAACAAAAAACAAACTTTGAGGCTGGAGAGATGGTTCAATGGACAAGAGAACCTACTGCTGCATCAGACTAGAGTTCAGACCCCACAACTACTGTTTCACAAATACCTATAACTAAACACATGTGTGCATATCCACAGAGAGATAAATACATATAAATGAGTCTTTAAAAATGTTTTAATCTGGGGAGCTGGAGAGATGGCTCAGCAGTTAAGAGCACTGACTGCTCTTCCAGAGGTCCTGAGTTCAATTCCCAGCAACTACTTGGTGGCTCACAACCATCTATAATGGGATCCAGTGCCCTCTTCTGATGTGTCTGAAGACAGCCACAATGTACTCATAAATAATAAATATTTTAAAAACTTTTAATCTGCCTTTAAGAGGCAAGGCAGGTGGATCGGAGTTCAAAGTTAACCTGGTCTCAAGCAGAGGGAGTTCCAGGACAGCCAGGGCTACATAGAGAGACTCTGTCTTGAAAATCAAACCAAAGCCGGGCAGTGGTGGCGCACGCCTTTAATCCCAGCACTCGGGAGGCAGAGGTAGGTGGATCTCTGAGCTTGAGGCCAGCCTGGTCTACAGAGTGAGTTCCAGGACAGCCAGGGCTACACAGAGAAACCCTGTCTCGAAAAAAAGCAAAAGAAAGAAAAAGAAAATCAAACCAACCAAACAACATGTTTTCATCTCTACAAAGATGACACCAGAGGATCAAGGCTAGCCTAGGCTATGATAGCAAGCTCAAATGGTCTTGCACAGACCTTAAGACGACTCAGGTCCCCCTGGCCTGTATATGCCCGTGTCTTCCTTCATACTCCTCTCTCTCTCCCTGGCTCCTTACCTAAGCCATCTGTCTTTGAGTGTCTCAGAACTCAGTATGTTGCTCAGGACCTGCCCCCCTCTCTGCTTGGATGGCTGCTCTCCACTCCTAACTTGCCCTCAAGCCTCGGGCACCTGACTCTAGAGCTCCCTACCTTCCACTTTTGTTTATTCTCCCTAGCACTTATCCCAAAACACTGGGCTTAGTTAGAAACAGTCCAATATTGTAATTTGAATGAAAATGGCTCCCATAGGCTCATAGGGAGTGGCAATAATAGGTGTGGACACACTTGTTGGAGTGTGTCACCTGGGGCAGGTAGAAGTCTCAGATGCTCAGGCCACACCCAGTGTCTTTCTCTCCATGCTGCCTGCAGATTAAGATGTAGAACTCTCAGCTCCTTCTCCGGCACCATGCCTGCTTGTGCGCCAACATGCTCCCCACCATGATGACAATGGACTAAACCACTGAAACTCTAAGCCAGCCCCAGTGAAATGGTGTCCTTTGTAAAAGTTACCAAGGTTGGGAGAAGTGGCTCAGTGGTTAAGCCTGCTGCTCTTCTAAAGGTCCAGAGTTCAATTCCCAGCAATCACATGGTGGCTCACAACCATCGATAATGGGATCCGATGCCCTTTTCTGGCCTGCAGGTATACAGGCAGACAGAGCACTAATACATTAAAAAAAAGAAGAAAAAAGAAAAAAAAAGAAAAAAAAAAAACCCCATGGTCACAATAAAACCCTAAGACACCAAAGAAGGGTAGATATGTTGTTTTATTGAGCAACCCATGTAAACAGACTAGTTTCCTAGTCTCCAATTTACCACATAGCCCAAAGATGATCCTGAACTTCTGATCCTCCTTCCACACTACTTCATGTGAGCAAGGCAAACATTCTACCAACTCAGCTAAATCACAGCCTTACGTTTTTGTTGTCTCTGAGTCAGTGGCTCAGGCTAGCCTCGAACTCATGATCCTGCTCCCAACCTCATTTCCTGTTGGGTTGAGAAGCTCATTAAGAAAAATCATATTTGGTGTTTGTATTTGTTCAGCATCTGGAATCCCTTCCAGCTCCATAGATGTTGACAACAGAAGGGCAGGTAGGAGAGTCAGCGAATGAACCAAGGCATGAGGAAGTCTGGGAACCAGCAGATCAGACTTTAGACTCAAAGCATGGTCCCATCCCCCACTGGCTGAGCAGGGGTGGGGAGTTGGGGGGCTTTAAATGACCAAGAGCACCAGGGAGCGAGCAAAGTTGGAGCCAAGGTCAGTGAGCTGCTTGGGAGCCCAGACAGAGTCATCCTTGAGGCAGAGCTGAGACAGACCCCGGGAAGTCACCAGCTCTGTCCTCCTCCTCTGGGGCGTGAGGTTATTGTGGTCATTAGCATTCTGATTTATTTTTTGAGAAAGACAGGGTTTCTCAGCGTAGCCCTGGCTGTCCTGGAACTTAAGAGATCTGCCTCTTGTCTGTCCCCAGGGTGGTGGGAACCCAGTAGGTGTGAAGGCCTAAGTAGACTACAAGGGTGTTCAAGCTAAAGACATGACTGCCTCATGGTGCTGTTAAGGCATTGTCCTGCTAATTAAAGTCTACCATTCACTGATAGCCTTCTAAGGTCGGTAGAAAATGGCAGACTCCCTTACCCAAAGGACTTTTCCTTCTCAGACCTTGTATGCTGAGCTCGAAACCCTGACACACCTCTACATGAAGACTGTCAACATAGCCTTGGTTAGATTACAGGTTCAATTCCCTTGTCCCATGAAGAACCCATTCAGCAAACACCTGAGATCCCTCGCTGCCTCCTCTTCATAATGAGGCATCTCAATACCTTAGCCTTGAGCCAATGATCTGGGCCTCCCCTGGATATTCCTACCAGCTTCCCCAAAACTATATAACCCTTGATTCACCCCAGAGTAAAGTTGATCTGTCTCCCAAAACCTGCTCCTGGAGAGAAGTCTGTTATTTCCTTTGTTTGTCCAATCTGTTCCCTTTGTCCTTATGGGCCTGTGGCCTATGACCCCAGGGAGGAGAGAGACCCACATTAAGGGGAAAGTTTTTATTGTAGCTACCAGGGAGAGAACAGCTGGACATATCTGGAAGAGTCTAGAGCAAAGAGAGAAAGAAGTAGACCAACTATGGAGCCGGTCACGAGAAAAGTAGGAAGCAGAGAAGAGAGGTGGAGGTGGAGGGTGCACAAAAGAGTGTGGGCAAGAAAGGGCCAAAGATAGAGCTTAGCCCAGATAGAGGGGTATATGGAGAAGATTAGCAGTGAGAGGGAAGAGCCCAGGAGCTGGCAAAGCTGCGGAGAGGGATGGGGAGGGGAGGGGAAGAGAGGAGAATGATGCCAGGGTATCTGCAGGGACACAACCTGCCAAACTTGAACTTAAGCCTAAAACCCACATGGCGGAAGGAGAGAAAGGTTCCTGAAAATTGTCCTCTGACCACCACAGCATGCCCAACCTCCACTATAAATAAGTAAATGTAAAATAATGTAAGAAAAAAAAAAACAACCGGGCAGTGGTGGTGCATGCCTTTAATCCCAGCACTTGGGAGGCAGAGGCAGGTGGATTTCTGAGTTTGAGGCCAGCCTGGTCTACAGAGTGAGTTCCAGAACAGCCAGGGCTACACAGAGAAACTCTATCTCGAAAAACCGAAAAAAAAAAACAAAACCGTGAAAATATGACAACCCAGTAGTTAGGCCCCAATCCCTCAGCTCAGGCTAAATTCTGAAGGATTGCAGGTGGACAGATAAAAGCTTACAGTTAGGGCTCTTCAGGAACCTATGGAAGGAGCCACTTCTCTGACGTTCCCTTGCCTCTAGCTCTGGATTGGCAAACACCTGTGGTTAGGTATCAAAGCTCATGCTAACTCCAGGCTAACCTCCAGCCAGGAAGTTATGCCCATAGTAAACATTTACCTGTTACAAATATCAAAGCCTAGGGGTCCCAGAAACTCTGGAGGCAGGTGGATCTCTGTGAGTTCTGTGTCAGCCAGGGCTAAATAAGGCCCTATCTCAAATAACAAAATCAGCAGGGTATGGGGGTGCAGTGGGGTAGGGGCCATTGGGGAGACATGGCTTTATTGGTTAGTACACGTCTTGAATGCATGAAGCCCAAGATTCAAACCCCAAAGTTGAAAACCAAATCAATCAAACACACAATCCCTACTCACCCAACTCCTGGCAAGAAAACCAGACAGAAAGAAAGCAGGAAATGGACTCCTTACTGTGCCTCTTGTTGGCACTCAGTAAATCAGAAAGAAGAAGCCAGCTCGAAACCGAAACCTGCTCTCTCCTTCTCTTTTTACTTCAGCTGCTCTGAGGTTCTCCCCTCCTCCAACCTGGGTTAATACAGCCCACTTCAGGCTGAGTTCTCAGTGTTGCTCTATGAAACCCCTCGGAGCTTCAGCAATGCCCCAATCTACACATTTCTCAACCCAACCCAGACAAGTTAAAGCAAAATAAAAAATCACATACATTCCTAAAAATAATGTTAATGGGAATTTGGAGGGCTGACTGCAGTTCCAGAAGATGAGAGTTCAGTTTCCAGCACCCATGTAGGGCAGGGCACAACCACCACGGACACCCCTGAGCAACACACACACACACACACACACACACACACACACACACACACACACGGAATAATAAGAACATTGGATGGCCCTGACATAATGCTGTCCATCAAAAATATCATCCTAAGATGCTGAATACACAAGACATGACAGGACAGTCTTGTCTACTGCTGCTGCATGTGCAGTCAAACTCATGAAAAAAAAAAAAAAAAAACCATTCTAACAAGTACTAGTCTCTCTCTCTCTCTCTGTCTCTCAACTCTTGAGGTTGTGTTTTTTGTTTCCTTTGCAAGTTACAGTGACTGTTGTCTGCTGACATTCCACAAGAAAAATGGCTCATAGACTAACCCAAGCAGTATTTAGAAGACATGACACTGTGTGCAGGATAGACAGCATTAAACTGACAACGGACCCTAGGTTCTTAGCTACTCCTTCCAAACCATTGGCCTCATTGAATTGGCCAGTAATGGTTTGCTGGCATGGGCCCATCCACTTTCCCTTACTTCCCACATGGGATCAGATCAGGCCAGTTCCCACCCTGGTGATCAGACACAGTTAATACAAAACCAGACCTAGTCAATGTCTTCACCGATATTGTCCGGAGACCAGGTGGGAAGTCATTCAGAATTAAAATGAAGTGACCCAAGCCCAGTGGCACACGACTTTACTCCCTGCACTTGGGAGGCAGAGGCAGGTGAATCTGAGTTCGAGGGCAGCTTGGTCTATAAGAACAGTTCCAGGGCAGCCAGGGCTACACAGAGAAACCTTGTTTCAAAAACACATTGTGCATGCATGTATCTGCTAGTACCTCTCAGAGTCAAAACTGCTTCTTCTTTTAAGGACACCTGGGCTGGGCAGTGGTGGCGCACGCCTTTAATCCTAGCACTTGGGAGGCAGAGGCAGGCAGATTTCTGAGTTTGAGGCCAGCCTGGTCTACAGAGTGAGTTCCAGGACAGCCAGGGCTACACAGAGAAACCCTGTCTTGAAAAACCAAAAAAAGAAAACAAAAAAAAAAAACCCCAAAACCAAAACAGTTACCTTATTCACTCATTTGTTTTATTTTGTGTGAGGCCATGGTGGCATGTGCCATGGTATAATCCTGGGGGTCAAAGGACAACTAGTGGGAGTCAGTTCTCTGTCCTCCATGTGGGTCCTGGGGATTGAACTCAGATTGTCAGGCTCAGGGCAAGTACCTTTACCCACTGAGCCATCTGACCAACCCTGTCTTGTAGCCAAGAGACAAGCTGGGCATGGTGGCATATGCCTGTTAACCCCAGCATTGGGGAGGTGGAGGCAAGAAAAAAAATCAGGAATTCTAGGCTGGGCTGCACATGAGTTCCATAGACCCTGCCACGACAGCATGAGGGAAGGATGGGGTGGGGGAGGGGTGTCAGACAACTTAAAGGAAAAGCCAGCAAGTGGTGGTGCATGTCCTGAATTCCAGCACTGGGGAGGCAGAGGCAGGGGGAATCTTTGAGTTCCAGGCTAGCCTGGTCTACAGAGAATTCCAGGATAGCCAGGGCTAAGTGGAGAAACCCTGTCTCAAACAAAAGAAAGAACAAGTGCTCTTAACTGCTGCTCCCTCTCTCCAGCTCCCTCCCCAATCTTTAGAAAGTTTCAGAGTAGAGATAAACAGAAAAACATGTGTATGCATGTTAATTTGAACATAGGATGATCCTCCAAGCCAAACTGCTATCTCCCTGAGAAGTTCTGCTGGGCCTATCCACCCCCACCCCCAAAATGGGCAAGGGACAATTTGAAGACACAAAATATGACCCTTTAAGCTGGACAGTGTTGTCGCACGCCTTTAATCCCAGTACTTGGAGGCAGAGACAGGCGGATTTCTGAGTTCGAGGCCAGCCTGGTCTACAGAGTGAGTTCCAGGACAGCCAGGGCTGTCACGAAAAAACAAAAAAACAAAAAAATAAAAATAAAAAAAAAATGACCCTTTAATAATTACGTACAATCAAGGATAGTTATTTTGTTGTTGTTGAGACAGTGTCTCAAGCCACCCTGTTGGCCTCAAACTCACTGTGTAGCTGAGGAAGAGATTGAACTCCAGATTCTCCTGCCTCTGCCTCCTGTGTTAGGGTGCATCACATGCCGGTTTCACCAAACTCAGAGCTTCATGCATGTTCCACAGGCAATTCACCATCTGAGCCCCATCCTTAGCTCCCAAGGACATTTTTCAATAGAGGAGAAATGAAACCGGACACGTACAGAAAACATCTCTCACCTGCTTAGATCGCCAAAACCCCAAACAGTGGCTTTTAGAAAGGCTGGAGTTTAAGTATACATCTTGTATGGTATCATAGTTAGCGTTTCTTTTGCTACAATGAAACACCATGACCAAAAAAAAGCAAGTTGGGGAGGAAAGAGTTTATTTGGCTTACACCTCCACACTGTTTATCAAAGCAAGTCAGGACAGGAACCTGGAGGCAGGAGCTGATGCAGAGCCCATGGAGGGTGATGCTTACTGGCTTCTGTAAATGGCTTGCTCAGCCTGCTTTCTTATAGAACCCAGGACCACCAGCCCAAGGATGGCCCCACCCACCATGGTCTGGGCCTTCCCCCACTGACCACGAATTAAGAAAATGCCCTACATCTGGACCTTATGGAGGCACTTTCTCAACTGAGGATCCTTCTTCTCTGATGACTCTAGCATGTGTCAAGTCATAAAACCAGATTAATAATAATAATAATAAGAAGAAGAAGAAGCAGCAGCAAGGCAGGGAAATGGCTCATCAGGTAAAAGCCATGAAAGCAGCCGGAGTTAAATCCTTGATAACCATAGAGGAAGAATAAACTCTAGCATCATCCTGATAGCCACACACATGTACACGCGCGCATGCACACGTGCACACACATGCACACCAATAATTTTTAAAATATAAATACATGGAAGGGTGTGTTACCTTGATGGCAGAGTACATTTGTAGCATGCATGAACGCAAACAAGGACATTATAGTGCCTAGGTATGGTTGAGGTGGTTTTTATTGTAGATATGAGAATACAGTTAGAGGCATCTGTCAGAGTCCAGACTGAATAGGGGCCCTGAGATGAGGGAGAGGGAGGAGAGGGAGAAGGGGAAGGAGGAGAAACTGAGGACCAAGAGAGGAGCAGAACCAAGAGAATCCATGGCGAAAGTGGCAGGTTTATATAGGAACGAGAAGCTGGTCCCTGGGTTGGAGAGGTTTAAGGTAGACTCATCCTGAGCTACCCATGAGGGCTGGTCCAGAAGTGCTGGGAGGGGCTACAGGTACTGAGTGAGCTTTGCCCTGGGTTTCTTTGGACCTGACAATGCACAAGGCCTTGGGGTTCAAGTCAGCACCAAAGAATTACTTTAATTTAAAAGCATAGGAGAAATGTGCGCAGGCTACGTGCAAACACTGTGTTATTTTATAAGAGCTTTGTTAGTGTTCTGGGATTCTAGAGCAATGCCTCATGGGTAGCTAAGGATGAGTCTGTGAAGTGAAGCCCCCGTGTTAAATGTACCCAGCTCCCATCCCCAGAGCATCACTGCTTCCTGTCGGAGAAGGTTGCTGCCTGCCTACTCCTGGTTCCCACTTTGACACCAGAAGTGGTTTCCACCTTTGGACTTTCAGAAAGGCAAATGGATCCCACTTACATCCTCTGTACTTACTCCCGTATGGCTAGCTCCTAGAAAGGAGAGTTCTGGGTCAAAGGCAAGTAAATGACACTTTACAGACAGTGACAGCCAGTTCTCCCACCTGCCCACACCCTCACAGGGGCCCTCGGGGCAGGGACTGTGCTCTACACTGGTATCAGTTTGCTAGGTGCTCTTCAGCCTGTGAGGCATTTTTCTCAGGTGAGAAGTCAAAATCTCCCCTCCTCCAAGCTAAATACATCAATCTAAGAAAAAGTGGGTAGGAGTAGTCACCAGAAGTTAGAGAGGGGGAAGAGCCTCAGATTGCTTCAGACACCAGAATCTGTTAGCTAGGACTTTGTCGTGATGTCCACATTAGGTGTCTTGACCGCAGCCAGAAACAATACACATTTCAGAATAACTTGAGTCTGGCATAGAGTGTTTGATGACTTTCAAATGCTAATTTCCCTACCAGCTTGAATTCAGGTAGCAGACTACCCCCTGGACATGCCTTACAGACATTGCCCCTCAATCCAATTTGGGTTGTTTTGTTTTTTGGGGGGAGGGGATTGGGGGAGGGTCTGTCTGTGTAGCCCTGGTTGTTCTAGAACTAGCTCTGTAGACCAGGCTGGCCTCAGCTCAGTCATCCTTGCCTCTGCCTCCCAAGTGTTGGCATTAAAGGCATGAGCCACTATACTCTGTTCAATTTGTAATCATATATATATATTTTTTAAATGTATCTAAGCAGGGCAGTAGTGGGGCAGGCCTTTAATCCCAGCACTTGGGAGGCAAAGGCAGGCGGATTTCTGAGTTCCAGGCCAGCCTGGTCTACAGAGTGAGTTCCAGGACAGCCAAAGCTATACAGAGAAACCCTGTTTCGAAAAACCAAACAAAAAAAGATGTATCTATTATTTATGTGAGTACACTGTCGCTGTCTTCAGACACTCCAAAAGAGGGCATAGGATCCCATTTCAGATGGTTGTGAGACACCATGTGGCTGCTGGGAGTTAAACTCGGGACCTCTAAGGAAGAATAATTTGTGCTCTTAACCGCGGAGCCGTCTCTCCAGACCTTCAATTAGTAATCTTAAAAGAGTTGAAACCAAGGCACAGCTGGGAGATGGAAATGCTGGGTGGGGTTCAAACATCATTTACCAGTTGAAAGGGGGTCAACCTCCCGGGACTGCCTTGGAGCAGGGGTTCAATGTCACTGTGATGAAGAAAGGCTGGACCCTGAATTTTGTCTCAAGAGGACAGCTGAGAGTAAGAGTCTGGCCCCTTGTCGGGCTGCCACCAGGGACTTTCGGGAAGGAGCAATGGGACACCTGGATAAAAAGTGTTCAGGAGCGCCCCATCTGTGTCACGCCTTTCTCCCCTCCCCGCCTCTCTTCCCCACTCCCTCACGTCCCACCCCCCACTATCCACACTGACTTTAAACTCCTCTTACTCCTCCTCCCTGTAGGTGTGAGCCACCACGTCTGCTTTGGAACAATGTCTTCTGCCCTTTTATCCCCCCCCCCCCCCCAGCTTGCTTAGCGCTCTTTTTTTATCCCAAGCTTCCGGTTCGCTGGTTTACACCGGGAGGTGTGGCCTCCGAGGCTGGAGCCCAGGGGAGAGCTAAAGGCTCGAGGGTGTGTACAGACCCTGGAATGGAAGGAAAGACCGATCTCCCACCTTTGCGGATATGGCTCCACCCAGATGGAAGTGAAGGTCCCCTGAGAAAGAGAAAGAGGCACTTCCTTACCGAGAGGTCAGCCTCCACTTCTTGAGATTTACCAGACAGAAAGCTCAGAAGGGAAACAATCACCTGCGAGTATTTCTCCATCTCTAGTGTGTGTGTGTGGGGGGGGCGGTAGGGCGTGTCAACACCTGGTATCTCCAATGGGCGAGTACTCCAGAGGAGACTCAGCCAGTCCAATCCTAGCAGAAGGCACTAAGGGAGCTCCGAAGATCCTTCAACTGAGTGCAGAAGCCTTGCCCTCCCCTGAGATGTCTCATCTTCCCCAAAGGTGAAGATGAGTGTTCTCTAAGCTCCGCTCTCCCAGTTCTTTCCTGTATCTCCCTCCAGCGTAGGTTCATTCTTCCCAGTTCCTGGGTTCCCTGAGGCTGCAGTCTACTGACCAGCCCGCCCCCTTCCTACACCTGGGCCTCCTGTAGAGCCCTCTTCTAGCGGTTGCCAGTCAGCTTCTAAATGCAGCCAAGTCTCTCCGTGCTCACACATGGAGATAAAGCAAAATTAAAATTAAAAAACCCGTTCCTCTGGGCCGGGGGTGGAACCCAGTTTCTAGACTGCTAAAATGAAGGACCCCATAGGACAGCCATGATGGTCTGCGTAGTCCCAGCATTCTGGAGGTGGGAGAATTTTAAGTTTAAGTTGGAAGTTTAAGGCTAGCCTTAAAATTATATGGCATGTTAGAAACCAGTTTGTGCTACATGAGACTATCTTAAAACCAACCAACCAAATAAACAAACAAAAACACAAAACCAAACCAAACAAAAACCAAAACAGCAACAACAACCATCTAAACAAACTAATAAAAACTCAGCTCCTGGGACTGGCTCAGCAGTTAAGAACTCTTGGAGGATCCAGGTTTGATTCCCAGCAACCACTTAGTGACTCCCAACTCCAGTTCCAGATCAGACATCCTTTTTGACCTCCAAGGACACCAGGAATGGGTGGGGTGCACATAACCAACTGGCAAAACTGCTCATTCATTGTAAAACAAATAAATTCAAAACCAAACAACAAAACACCCCAGCTCCTCAAATATATACATGTAAACTATAATAAAGGAGACACTTTGCCAAAGAGCAGCCAAGGGGCAAACTCCTCCCCGAAGAGCTCATACCCTCTGAGAGACAGCACACAAACCTTTGCCAAAGACCAGGCAAGGGGCAACCCCCCCTGGGAGTTCACACTGGGAGTTCCGGATAAACAGCACACATACTCTTAGCTGCTAGCTGTTTGACTTAGTAGTTTTGATTTTAAGGAAAAGAGAATACATACCCACAGTCTGAGGAAGTGTGCCCAGGCTAGGGGCTTCAGCAGAGCCAGCTGGTGAAACGGTCTCACACGCTGAACAGCTAATTCTTTTTCAGGAAATGCATTCATAAACTGTATGCATTTATAATGACGTATCAGTATCTAGGTGGGCATTGTGACACGCGCTTTTAACTCCAGCACTCTGGAGGCAGAGGCAGGTAGATCTCGGGGTTAGAGACCAGCCTGGTCTATACAGTATTCCAGGGCAGCCGGGCTACAAAGTGAAACCCTGTTTCAAAACAAAGGGTAACAGTATCTAAAAGAACCAAATGCATTAGACAACAAAACCCAGGGCAAATGATGAGGTTCAGTAAGTGAAGCTGTTACTTGGGGTCATTGAAGGTCTGGATTGGAGGCCCCCCTCTTCCACCTCCATACCTAAGACCAGACTGTTTTGGGGTGATATGGTAGCTCACAGTCGCCTCTAGAGAGTCAATCAACCATGCCCACACTCTGGGACATCATCACTCCTCCCACGAGTGAACAACCTTTCTCTGAGATTAATCCTTGTCAACCTAGACAGCTGCAGATCCTTAATTGGTTCAAAGAAACAAAGCAAACTCGACAGAATTTTCAAATAGGTGCCTCCTCATACTCTTGAGGCACTGAAGCATTTTTAAAACAAAATAAAACAAACAAGCAAACAAACCCAGGAGGCCGGGGTTCTCTCTCCACCTCCCAGTTCCTGTGGTTTTGGTCTTTGGTTTGAGGACTTTATTTGATTTCTGCTGCGGAAGGTCAGAGGCTAGGAGGAGTGCAGGTGCAGTTGGTGGCGGGCAGCTCTGTTATATTGGGGTCCCCATTCTTTGGGAGGAGAGAGCAGAAAGGTCAGAGCAGGGGGTTGGGAGGGGTGGGGAGACGGAGGGTGTCACTTCGGAACCGGGTGGAGTTGCAGCAGCTGGACTACTGTGGATGGGAAAGAGATGGAAAGGAGAATTTTCATCTCCAGCGGGCGAGAGGCTCAGTGGACTCTGCCAAGGAGATGAGAAGAACTTCTAGCCCCAGATGACATGCGAAAACACTGAGGCAAGGGGACTCGCCCTAACGATGAAGATGGATGGATAGGTTACATCTCCTAGGCACAAACTCTTCTTTCCCATCCGGCTTTCAATCCCACCTCAACTGTTCTCATCAGAAGGGGAGAAGCGGGAACTTGCTGATTCGGGACCAGAGGCTCCATGCTGGCTTACCTTGTTCCCCAGCTTTCCCCAGGCTATCTCCTCCACCTGAAGACCCTTCCCTGTGCGGGTCTGAAGCCGGAGCATCCGGAAAACCCAGCACCGACTCCCAGCCCAAAGCCCTCCCAGCAGCTTTCTATTCCTCTCCAGGACGCGCCCCACCGCGTCTCCTGCACGCCCAGCGTCGCCAAGCAGTGCTTTGATCTGGACTTCGGATCCCCAGTCGCCCCTCTCCCCCGTGGACCTCGCTCTCCGAGGCCGCCGGGGCTGCGGGAAGGAATTGCGGGATCCTCGCGGGCCCCGGATTAGCTCGCGCCGCGCTGCGCTCAACTTCGGGGCGCAGCTCAGGTGCGGGCGGCGGCTGAGTGACCACGGCTCGTAACTGATGCCCGCACAAGGAACAGGTGACCAGGCGGGGACCCAGGTCCCTGATGTCTTGCAGCTCACCTCCCTTTAGCCGGCCTGGAAGGGGGCACCCCGGATCCCAACGAGATCCCCTCCTACCCGCTGCCCTGTCCCTTAGACCCCTGTACCTCCGGCTCCCGCGGCGGCACTCGGCTGCTGCAGCCCTAGAGGGCGGTGATTTTAGCCCAGCGGACAGGAGCGCCGCCCCTCCAGCCCTGGGCGGGGTCAGCCTGTCCTGCCCCACGGGTCCCTCTCCACCTGCAGCTAGTCCAGTCTGGGGGATGAGGGTCCGGGGTGCGACCTGAGTCATCAATAACCAGTAGCCAACAGGTGTGAGCAGCCTCCTGGCCACCCAGGCCCCGTGGGTCACAATTCTATTTTCAACCTTCATGTTCTCTCTCTAGCCCATTCTGCCCCAGAACTCCTAGCAATCCTCCTGCTTCAGCCTCCCAAGCCACTCCTCTAAGACAAGGATGAATCCCCTACCCGGAGATCCATTTTTTTTTCCATTTAACAGATGAAAAAAATAAAAACAAGCCAGGCTCAAAGCGGTTTGATTAATTACATAAATGTTCTGCTGTTGAGAAGGGACCACATCCGAGTCTTACCTTGAGTCAGCCTGACGCCACTGCCCTCCGTCTAGTCCAAGTACTCTTCACTCCTTGCCCTGGCCTGCTATGACCCAAGGAAGAGCCCAGCCTACAGCATGGTGTTCTGTTGGACCCGAAGGTCCCAACTACCAGTAGTTCCCCCTCGCAAAGACACAGAGATCGAGAGCGATGCAATTAGCAAGCGGTTTATTATTTCCAATGCATTGGGGTCATCCTGCACATGAGGCAGAGGCGACCCCGTGGAGCCCGTTCAGGGACCTTATATAGGATTTTAGAGCAGCTGCCACTAGGTACAATGTAATTGGCAGAACAGTGTGACTTTTAAACTGATTAGTCTTTAGGGAATGAGGTAGCAGGGGCTTAATCAGACCCTCCCTCCCAGCCTACATATGCTTGGGGGGGGGGGAAGGGGAGGAATGCCCATCCCACAGGAAATATCTGCTAGCTAGGTGGCCTTATCTCCGGAGAGGGGAGGAGGGGAGGAAAAGCATTTCTTTCATTCCCCCCTTTTTTTCTTGGTAGTATTTCAATCATGAAATTACAACTCATTTTGATCTAACCCTAGATACTGTTGCCGTAGCATCATAATCTGCACCATGCTTATGCGCTCCCTAATGAAAGCCAGTAAGCGATTTAGGATGCAAGGTCCAAAGGTTAAAAGTAATACTAAGATTATTAGGGGTCCTTTCCAGCGGGACTCAAGCGTCTAGGCACGATGTCGCCTCACATAGACCCCGTCTTCTATCTGGAACTGGTGGAACGTCTTGGGAGTTCCTGGCTAGTAGGCAGCTGCCAGCTGCGTCCACACCTCTCGTTGCACTACCTGCAGGCCTTTTAACCCAGCATACAGATCATTCTTACTATGACAAGTGGGTTCTATGATATCCCCTAAGAGGGTTAGGGGTGCTGGAGTCCCATACAGGATTTCGAAGGGGGTTAGGCTGAATCAGGATGGGGTATTTCTAACTCTAAACAGGGCAAGGGGAAGGAGCACCGCCCAGTCAGCGCCAGTCTCCATGGTCAATTTAGTTAAGGTTTCTTTTAGAGTTCTATTCATCCTCTCTACCTGCCCTGAGCTCTGAGGTCTGTATACACAATGAAGTTTCCAATTGACCTCTAGATATCTGGCCACTCCCTGTCTTATCTGGGCAACAAAGGCTGGGCCATTGTCAGATCCCATTGTCAGATCCTATTACCTTGGGCTTGCCAAATTGGGGAAAGATTTCTTCCTGTATCTTTTTGACAACCACTGCAGCAGTTTCCTTTTTTTTAGGAAAAGCTTCTACCCATCCTGCAAAGGTGTCTATGAAAACTAATAGGTATTTGTAGCCATACTTGCTGGGCCTTACCTTGGTGAAGTCCACTTCCCAGTATACTCCTGGTCTGTCCCCTCGGTATCTCTTACCAGGGTCAGTCCTATTTCGGCAGGCATTCACCTTTGGCAAGGCTCACAGCTGTGGACTATCTGTTCCACTAGGTGTTTCAGTCCTGGAATATAATACTTAGATCTCAAGGCAGTTTGGGTTAATTTGCTTACCCCCAAATGGGTCCACTGATGCATTTGCCTTATCATTGCTCGAGCTTGTTTCTGTGGCAGGATCTTTTCCCCTGCTGATGTGTACCAGAGTCCTTTTTCTTGGTCGAAGTGGTTGCTAGGATCCCTTGAGATAATCATCAAGTCTCCAGTGGAGTATTGGAGTTTGGGTCCTGGGGGCTCAGGATCTCAAGTCACCATCACAGGGACTGCCTCTGAGGCTATTTTTTGGGCCACTTGGTCAGCCATGTTGTTCCCTCTGGCTATCAAGGAGTTACCTTTCTGGTGACCTGGGCAATGTACAGTGCTTACTTTTGCTAGCTCATGTAGAGCTTTTAGCAAGGTCAGTATCTCAGATTTATGTTTGACCTCCTTCCCTCCTGAAGTCAGCAGTCGTTCCCCCCCACCCCCCCCCGCTGTTGGTAGATGGCACCATGAACAAGTGCTGTGGCAAAGGCGTACCTGCTATCTGTATAGATGTTATCTTTTTGTCCCTTCCTAGTTCAAGGGCCTTGGTGAGAGCAATAAGCTCGGCCTTTTGTGCCGAGGTTCCTTCTGGTAGGGCCTGTGCCCACACGACTCGCTGCCCATCTACTACAGCTGTACCTGCTTTTCGTCTTCCTTCTTTCAGGAAGCTTCTCCCATCTGTGAACCACGTAGCCTCAGCGTCCGCCAGGGGCTGGTCGGACAGGTCTTTGCGCCATCCATGTGCTTCCACAAGCACTTGTTGACAGTCATGGATAGGAGGTTCAAGGTCAGGGTCAGGGAGCAGGGTGGCCGGGTTCAGACCCGTTGAGGGAGCGAATGTGATTCGGTCTGAATTAAGCAGCAAAGTCTGAGAGTGGGTCATTCGGGTGTTAGTGAGCCACTGGTCAGGGGGTTGACGGACCACGCTCTCAAGTGCATGAGGAGCAGATATTACTAAGTCTTGTCCCAAAGTCAACTTGTCTGCATCCTTGACCAGCATGGCAACTGCCGCTATAATTCACAAACAGGCGGGCCCCCTGCCACCACAGGGTCCAGTTTCTTAGATAGGTATGCCACTGGCCTTTTCCATGGCCCCAGTTTCTGGGTCAGAACCCCTTTTGCTATGCCTTTGCTTTCCACCACAAATAAATGGAAAGGCTTTGTCACATCTGGGAGGCCTAGAGCGAGGGCCGACATTAGTGCTGTTTTAATGTCATTGCGCCCAGCAAGTATGGCTACAAATACCTATTAGTTTTCATAGACACCTTTGCAGGATGGGTAGAAGCTTTTCCTACAAAGAAGGAAACTGCTGCAGTGGTTGTCAAAAAGATACTGGAAGAAATCTTTCCCCCATTTGGCATGCCTAAGGTAATTGGATCTGACAGTGGCCCAGCCTTTGTTGCCCAGATAAGACAGGGAGTGGCCAGATATCTAGAGGTCGATTGAAAACTTCATTGTGTATACAGACCTCAGAGCTCAGGGCAGGTAGAGAGGATGAATAGAACTCTAAAAGAAACCTTAACTAAATTGACCATGGAGACTGGCGCTGACTGGGCGGTGCTCCTTCCCCTTGCCCTGTTTAGAGTTAGAAATACCCCATCCCGATTCAGCCTAACCCATTTGAAATCCTGTATGGGACTCCAGCACCCCAACCCTCTTAGGGGACATCATAGAACCCACTTGTCACAGTAACAATGATCTGTATGCTGGGTTAAAAGGCCTGCAGGTGGTGCAACGAGAGGTGTGGACGCAGCTGGCAGCTGCCTACTAGCCAGGAACCCCCAAGACGTTCCACCAGTTCCAGGTTGGAGACCGGGTCTATGTGAGGCGACATCGTGCCCAGACACTCGA
>JADRCH010010161.1:0-36876 GCA_019843965.1 Rhynchomys soricoides
GCCCCTCTGGCCTGAGACAGGGCCGGAGTGGAGAGGCCACTAGCCAGGGCGTGAGTCACGGTCCGCAAGGGGCCGGGTGGGTCGCGGTGATCCTGAACGGGTGCTGGGCGCCCCGGATCGTACAGTGTCCCCACGGTGCAAGCCTGGAGACCCCAGACCCATGCCGCCTACCGTGCTCAGCTGGGCCCCCATGGTGGCGAAGAAGACAACGACTGCACCGTACTACACCCGCTACTCAGTCGGCCGCTCCCCCAACAACCCGCCCCAGCCGCAAAACCTCGGAGGCGGGGAAGCCCTGCGGAGCCAGTCAGGAGCGCGGAGGTGGGCGGATAGGGGGCGGGGATTCCAGTATCCCCGCCCACTTCCGCTTGTGACGATGGAAGTGCGCTCTGAGTGGCTGGCGGCACTGCACCGAAGGGGCTCAGCAAGACTAGCTACTGTGGCACCGCTGTGTGGCTTCGGGCGGTAGCTTGTCTCCTCTGGACCTGTTTTGTCTCGGTGAAGAGTATAAGATGTAGCCCCCATGATGGGCTCTCAAATCCTGGACCTTCGGTTCTGGGAGCCTGCAGGAGCCGATTGTGCTGACCGGTTTCTAATCATGCCCGGGGCGTGTTGCCAACACCACTGGCCACGGAGTTCTGGCCACAGCCCTGCCCTGCCCTGCCCCATTTCAAGCCTGTGATCTCTTCCTTCCTTCCTGAACAAATCTCCAAACGTACTGAGGCCAGTTCCGGATTAAAGTTTAGGTGTCACCTCTTCAACTAGGGCAGCTCTGGCCCTGTGCTCCCTCGAGGGACGCCACTGGTGCAGAGTGGTCTTTGTAGCGCTTCAGTTATCCTGCCTGTTCATTCATGATGCTCTGCGTTCACACACCCATCCCACTAGACCGTGGGGCTTCCCCAAGTCAGGAGTCTGCAGTCAGTTCTCCGTGTGCCTGGAACCCAGAAGAGAGCCTGTCACACGGGTACTCTATATAAACACTTGCTTGAATGTGTGATATACTGAGGAGGTGAATAGTCCCCGGTATTCCGGAGCATTCTTCAGCATGGTGCTGGCCAAATAGGGAATGGAAGACCGCTCTGAGAGCACCCGGGGCCTGCAGAGCCTGGAGGTGGGAACAAAGTGGATAGAACAGCAAGGCCAGAGAGGCTGAGACAGGTGTGGCTGTGAGAGTGAGTGATGTGAGACCCGGATCAGCATGGGAGCTCAGAGGGCTGGGCAACAGAGTGAGCAAGAGACTTGCTGCATGAAAATAGGGAACTAGGGCCTGACTTGGTGACCCAAGCGTTCAATCCCAGAAGAGGCAGGTGGATCTGCGTGAGTTCCGGGTTACACGGTGAGACTGTACTAGTTACTTTTCTGTTGCTGTGGTAAAACACCATGACCAAAGGCAACTTTAGGGAAGACGGAGTTTATTTTGGCTCACAGTTCCAGAGGGATAAGAGCCCATTATAGCTGCCTGAACTTCAAATATGAACCTGAGAGAGAATTGGAGCTATACGCTCTCAAAACTCACCCCCAGGGACATTTCTTCATCCAGCAAGACCACACCTCCATACTTCCCCACAAACCATCATAAATTAGGGGCTAAACGTTCAAATACATGAGCCTATGAGAGCCATTCCTTATTCAAACCACCACAGAGATCCTGTCTCAAATAAATAAATAAATAAATAAATAAATAAATAAGGAACAATAGCCAGCACATCATGATTGCAGAACTTGGATAGTGAAGGCAAGGGTTCAAGGTTATCTGTCCCTGCCTACAGATTGAGTTGAGGTCAGCCTATGCTACATGAGTTCCTCTCTTAAAGAAACAAACAAGTAAAAAATCAGGAGCTAGGATGTGGAGGGGCATCTACTACCCTGGAATACGAGGCTGGATCTAACATCAGTTGAGTATTATTCTGCTTTTAATCTCAGCACTTGGGAGGCTGAGACAAGAGGATCACAAACACAAGCCAGTCTGTTCTATAGAGTAAGGCCTTGTCTCAGAAGGGGTGAGGGTGGATATGGGGGCTCTTCTTGTGCCTAGAAGTAAGTAACCTATGCAGTATGTACTGGAGGTCTGAACTGTGATCTTCATGCTTGCGAAGCAAACATAGCTCCTGTTACTGCCGGAGCCATCTTCCCAGCCTGCACTGCTGCCTTCCTTAGGATCCTTACTGACTGTCCATCTCCTTTTTTTTTTGATTTTTCGAGACAGGGTTTCTCTGTGTAGCCCTGGCTGTCCTGGAACTCACTTTGTAGACCAGGCTGGCCTTGAACTCAGAAATCCGCCTGCCTCTGCCTCCTAAGTGCTGGGATTGTCCATCTCTTTTCTATCTGGCTGAACCTCCTCACAGTTGCTTCTCTTCCTGAAAGCAACATGGGTCAGGGGTCACAGGCAACTGTCCTCATTGAGGCACCTCTCTGCTACTTCAAAGCCTGTCTCTACTCATAGTTCAACCGACTGGCAATAATTCAAACGGAAAGCCAAAGAGATTTCACTCTTAATATTTCCGTGGACACTTCCACAGAAAGGAAACAGCAGGCCTCACACTTGCATGGCCCCCGACTGGCTATATGACCTCCAGCCCTGTTGACTCATGACCTGGGAAGACATAGCTGATATCAAAGTGGAGAATAGTTGAAGCTCATGCCAAAATCTGGACAGATCTTGTCATCTTAGGGGAGGGAAGAGTCATGTGGTCAGGAAAGTTACTATGACTTCTGGATTCTACAGAGGAAGAGTCACAGGTTGGGGAGATGACTCAGACATTAGGAGCACTTGCTACTTTTTCAGAGGACTACAGTTCAATTCCCAGCACTTCCAACCCTGTCAACTCTAGCTCTAGGACAGCCGTTCACAACCTGTGCATCGTAACCCCAAAACGACCACTGGAAAACACAGATTATTTACATTATGATTCATAACAGTAGCAGAATGACACAAAAATAACTTTATGACTGGGAGACACCACTATGTGAGAAACTGTATTAAAGATCGCAGCATCAGGAAGGTTGAAAAGCACTGACCTAAGGGAACCAATGCTCTCTCCTGCCCTCCACAAGTAACTTGTACACAGAAATAAATAAAATAAATCTTAAAAACAAGCCACCTGAGACCCCTCACTGTTCACACTCTCCAGCTGCCTGGGTCCCCAGGCCTACCAGCCTGGAGCTGGAGCACCTGGTGCTTGGCTGCCTCCAGCCCTAGTGAAAACTGAACTCTAGCAAAGTTGTCTGATTTGGTGTCTATTTGAAGACAATGTCTCTCTCACTTTGTAGGCCAAGCTAGCTTCTAACTCCCAGTAATCCTCCTGCCTCTGCCTCCTGAGTCCTGGATCACAAGCTTGTCTCACTATGCCTGACTTGTTCTGTTTGATTATTGAACTGGGTCTCAACTCTCAACAAACTCTCTTCCCAGATCTCTGATATATACAGTGGTTGAGTGCTGCCCATGGTCCTTGCTTCCTAGGGGAACACTGTCTATCTTCCTATCACCCTCTTCTCAACCGCCTGACAATCCTGGCCTCCTCCCCACCCTGTCTGATCCAGACTTTAGCTCAGATAGGTAAATGGCTCCAAAGATAGCAGACAGAGCAAGCCAAGGGAGCCTATGGTCCATTTTCTTTGGAGTGAAGACGATAGATTTCTTTCCAGGCTCCTCCGAGGAGCTGACAATAGGCCTTATGGGGACATCAGGACAAGAAAGTGGCTGACATTGGGAGCAGTTGGCAGTAAAGCTGTTATTTGTCTTCCTATGCACATCTGTCTTCTCTCTCCCCCAGACTTTCATCCCCTGGATGACCACCAGCATCCTGTTCTTTTGTGTGTTTTGTTTGTTACAAATTTTAATTCCTTTTTTTAAAACAGAATTATTTATTTATTTTATATACTTGAGTACACTGTCGCTGTCTTCAGACAGACCAGAACAGGACATCGGATCCCATTACAGATGGTTGTGAGCCACCATGTGGTTGCTGGGAGTTGAACTCAGGACCTCTGGAAGAGGAGTCAGTGTCATCTCTCGAGCCCTAATTTTTTTTTTTTTTTGAGGGGTTGGGGGTCTCTCTGGATAGCCCCAGCTGGTCTAGAACTCACTATAGCCCAAGCTGGCTTTGACCACTCACCTCTGCACTCCTCTATGCTCAGCCTCCTGAGTGCAAGGCTTGCAAACTTGCTACTGCATCCAAGGTCAGGTGTTCCTGCCCACTCTCCTTCCAGGCATTTACCAGGCATTTCATTTCATCTCATTTCATCTGGTGACTGATAAAATCAGGAGGTACACCGTGTCAGCTTTCTCCATTCTTCATGGCACCCAGCACTGGGCAGATCTTCCCAGGGAAAGGCAGCCCTCTGCTTTGAATCCTGTGCATGTATTCCAATCTCCAGCAACTTCATGCTGTGTTTCAGAGTCCTCAGTGATCCTGGCCTGGAACGATGGTCACTAAAGTGGCTCAGGAACCAAATAAGCTTAATCAGAAGAAAAGACATATGATCTAATCCCTCGAGGCCCTGCTGTTACCTAGGACCAGAATTTCCTTATCACTCCATGTCCTTCAAGCATTGGCAGAGAGTATCCCTGGCCCAGCCCAGATCCTTGATCTTCAAAAAAGTCTGAAGGTCATTCCATTTTAGGTATAGGGATAAGTCATCGCCCAGAGAGAACAAAGGATTGATTTTTTAAATTTGTTTGTTTATTTATTTACGTGGGGCTGGGTGCCCATATGCCCATGTGCCATCAGACATGTGGAGGTCAGAAGACAACCCATGAGAATCAGTCCTCTCCTTCCATCTTGTGGGGACCCAAGGAGCAAACTCAGGGCATCCGACTTGCAGGTGAGTGGCTTTCCCTGCTGAGTCACCTGAGTAGCCAAGATGAGGAACCAAATCCCCAGTGAAGCATCGTTTCCCAGGGATGCTGACTCTAGTCCTTCCAGGGATTTAGTGAGGGTTTGGAAAAAGGCTCCCAGGCAGACCTCAAGGGCAGATCTGAGGGCCTGAGTTGGAATTACCCTTCCCCTGGAGGTATCCCAGGTGCTGCTTACAGGTTCAGGAGTTACATTATCGATTAAGTGTAAATAAATATAGAACAGATGATTAAACTCTTATCTCACTTTTTTCTTTCTTTTTTTCTTTTTCTTTTCTTTCTTTCTTTCTTTTTTTTTTTTTTTTTTTTGATTTTTTTTGGTTTTATTGAAAAGGGTTTGTCTGCGTGGCCCTGGCTGTCCTGGAACTATGTAGACCCAGCTGGCCTCGAACTCAGAGATCCAACTGCCTCGGCCTCCCAAATGCTGAGATTAAAGGCATACGCTACCACAGTCCAGTCTTGCCTCACATTTTAGTGTAATTATGTCTCACAGATTGTTCAAGATATACTTACAATAAAGAAATCCTGTCAGGCAGTGGTGGCGCATGCCTTTAATCTCAGTACTTGGGAGGCAGAGGCAGGCGAATTTCTGAGTTCGAGGCCAGCCTGGTCTACAGAGTGAGTTCCAGGACAGCCAGAGCTATACAGAGAAAGCCTGTCTTGAAAAACCAAAAAGAAGAAGGAGGAGGAAGAGGAGGAAGAGGAGAAAGAGGAGGAGGAGGAGGAGGAGGAAGAGGAGGAGGAAGAGGAAGAAGAAGAAGAGGAGAAAGAGGAGGAGAAGGAGGAGGAGGAGGAAGAAGAGGAGGAAGAGGAGGAAGAGGAGGAGGAGAAGTCCTAGGCCTTCAGACATCTCAGTTGTTTGCCTGGTACCAGGTAAAATAAAACTAAATTGAAATTCCGGCAAGCAATGACTAACTTTCTACTCAAATGTGCTGAACTGAATATATGAGGCAGGTACTATTGGATGTAGGACATGACGCAAGGGTTGCCAGGACAATGAGATGGGAAGTGATGCTGGAAGTTAGTGGGGCCTTGAATACCAGGGTGTTCTGAGAGTAGCTACTAGCCTTGGTCAGGGGGGACTTGAACTTCGAGGGTCACAGACAGACCTTACTATAAAGTACTCTGTGAACCAGGCGTGGGGTGCACACCTCAGAACTCGGCACCCAGGATGTAGAAGATGGAGAATCAGGAGTTCAAGATCTTTGGCTACTTAATGAGCCTGAGTCCAGCCTGAGATACATAAGACCCTATCTCAGGCGCGTGTACACACATGCGCCCTCCAAAACCCATGCCACAAGAAAGCATAAGAGTCCCTGTGACTCCTGGAAAGGCTGAGTAAGGGAAGGGGCCAGGAACCAATGAGAGAGCACCTTCAGTGACTAGCTAGATCCAAGGGCTCGAACCTTTGGTCAAAGAATAAGAGAACATTCCTGAACTCTTAGGCTTGAGGTTCACCAGCTAGGAAGACCAGGCACAGAGGCATGCCCTGGAGAGATGCCTCAGTGGGTTAGGGAGCTGAGTTGTAAGGAACCCTCTGGAAAGAGAGATGCTGTAGCTCGGATTACCCCACCAATGTCATGTGTGCTTCAGGAACACCCCCCCCCCCCGGGGACCCCAGGGTCCAAGGTGGGGAGGAGAGAATAAAGTACTCCTAGGAGGGGAGGCAAGAACCAGACACAGAGACGTACAACCCTTCCAGCCAGATCCCTGCAGGGCCTGTGAAATGTTTAGCTGTGCTCTAAGGACATAATCCCTGGGCTCTTACAGTGTGCAGGGAATCGTGTTCCAGCGTTTTTAGAAGGAAAGCAGGGCCGGGGATGCTCCAATAAAGGGAAAGGTAGATGCAGGCCAGTGGAAAATACACTTACCATTTGGTTGGGTGTAGCAAAGACCCTTCGTTGGGAGGGGTGCTGAGATGATGGCCTCGTCTCTGGTCTCACCAAAGCCACCCCTGAAGCCTCTCCTGAAGTTGCACAATCTAGACCCATCCTTGAGCAATCTCTAAGCAAACAGGGCCGGTCCTGTTGAAACAAGCGGTGGCGCCCAGGCATGGTGTGGTAATCCTCTCAGGATGTTGCTGAATACCTCCCAGCCAGGAGGATTCATTACCTAAAGGGCAAGAAGAACCTGGCCCAGTCCCCCAGAGAGCAACTAAACCCCTTACCCAGAGGTTTCTATTTCATCTTACAGAAGTAAGGTCAAGGTTCAGAGATACAAGGCCACACCGCCAGACAAGAGTGAAGCTAGAGTCCTCACCTGTGATCTACTTCCTTAGGAGACTGGCTCCCCCACCACCTCCTGCCTCTGGAATGAGGCACCCTTCCTTCTTTAATGTCTACCTGGGATGTCAGGGTGGCCAGGGTGGTTGAAGTGGTGTGGGGGATTCTCTGTCACTCCGCCCACAATGCCAGAAATGTCCACATCTTGGCTGTTAACCATGACCAAAATCTTGACCTTGCATAAATCACTCCTCTCTCCCAGACTCAGTTTCCTCAGCCATAAATGAGGGATTATCTTTAGCTGGGTCTGCTAGCGCATGCACTTACGAGGTAGAGGCAAGAATATCAGTTCAAAATAGCAAGTTTGAGGGGCTGGAAAGATGGTTCAGTGGTTAAGAGCACTGGCTGCTCTTCCGGAGGACCCAGGTTCAATTCCCAACACCCATATGGAAGATCACAACCATCTTTAATTCTAGTTCCAGAGGATCAAACATCTTCTGGCTTCTAAGGGCACAGGGGACACGGATATACATGCAACTTAGTAAGATAAAGACATATTTAGCAGGGGGTGGGGAGAGGTTGTGTCAGGAATCATTCGTTAACCTCAAAAGACCATCAAGGAGCTGACTACAATGCAGTTGAACTAGGGTCTTTATTTAAACTCAAGCTTGGGTAGCACTGCCATGTCTGCCAAAGCAAAATGGGAGAGTGAAGCCCAAGCCCTCAGTGGGACAAAGTTTTATAGGAAAAAGCAAGCAAGCGAGGGGTTTTCAGCCTGGCAAGCATCTAATGGTATGGCTATTGTAACCTGACAGGTGGGTGCTCTGAGGCAAAACCATGAACAATAACAAACGGCCTAAAAGTACATCTGAAACAATCAGACTAATCTTCAACTGTTAAGAAGTAGCGAGGGAGTAACGCTGGGGTATGGGCCAAGGACAAGCCATGGGGTCCTTCCTGGTACTAGGGTATAGCTTGGGTTCAGCTATAAGTCAAGTTTCTCTTAAGATGGAGGCCGGTCCCAAGATGGAGTAGGTTTGGCCTCTCAAAGGGGAGCAAGTTTGAGCCCAACCCTGAACTATATGACACCCAGTCAGAGATGAAGGGGAAGGGGCATGTGAGGGAGGGACTGGGAGGAGAGGGGAGCTTAGATCCGGATGTAAACTGAATAAATAAATAAATAAATAAATGGGGAAAAAAAAAACAAGAACAAAGACAAGATGAAGGAAGGAGAGAGAAGGGACAGAGACTGATGTCAGATGGACAAGGGAAGGAAGAGTGGGACTAGGGGCTAGGTAGTGTAAGAGCCTTAAGATGCTGTTTCTGAGGTGTGCATTGAAACAGACGCCTGAGGGAGGCATGGGAATAAGTCTAGTAGATAATTAGGGAAGAGCAATCCTGGCCGTAGGAGAGAACATTTGGAGCTGGAGCCTTGGCACAGGGGTTAAGAGAACAGGCTGTTGGGGTTCAATTCCCAGCACCGACATGGCAACTCACAACTGTAACTTCAGTTGCTGGACATCTGACACTCACACACAGACATACAAGCAGGCAAAACACCAATATACGTAAAATAACAATAAATCTTTAGAAAAAAAAAAAGCCAGGCAGTGGTGGCGCATGCCTTTAATCCCAGCACTTGGGAGGCAGAGGCAGGTAGATCTCTGAGTTTGAGGCCAGCCTGGTCTACAGAACGAGAGTTCGAGGATAGTCAAAGCTACACAGAGAAACCCTGCCTGGAAAAATTAAGAGAGACAGAGTCAGCACACATAAAGGCCGTGAGGCAGCAGTGATGACAGTTGTGGTGTTACTGGTCTCTTGGCTAAACCATGTTGTCTTAAGAAAGGTCCCATGCCTGCTGCTTGGTCCATGAGACCATCCTTTGAGACAGTATGCATAAATTCCTAGTCTTTCTGCCAAACTGCCAATGACATCTTTGTGCACTGGTGTGAATGACTGGGAGACACCCTAAAACCAGCCATGAACTGGCTGAGGTCAACAGAAATATCTTCTCTCACAGCTCAAGGCACCTGAAGTTCACAATGCATGTTGCTTCTCTCTGGGGAATTCTCCCACACCTCTCTCCTGAGCAGTGATAGCCAGCCTTTAGTCCTAGCACTTGGGAGGCAAACGCAGATGGGTCTCCATGAGTCTGAGGCCATACTGATCTACAATATCAAGTTCCAGATCAGTCAAGGGCTACATAGCAAGACCCTATCACTAACAAACAAACAAACAAACAAACAAACTGGCTTCTACACCATTTCCCCATGGCCACTTTTCTTTCTTCTTTTTGTGGTTGTTGTTGTGGTGGTGGTAGTGATTTTGTTTGTTTGGAGATAGGATCCCACTGTGTAGACACTTGCTGGCCTGAAACTATGTAGACCAGGCTAGCTCCAAACATAGATATCTGCCTGCTCTGCCTCCTAAGTGATGGGACTAAAGGTATGCACCATGACACCAGCTTTATCTAAAGAAAAAAAAGGGGGGGCGTTTTATTATTTATGTGTAGTGTGTGTGTGTGTGTGTGTGTGTGTGTGTGTGTGCATGGGTGTCTATGTGCAGGTCTGAAGAAGTCCTTGAGTCCCACAGCGATGCAGTTACAAGTAGTTGTGACCATGAGTTACCATATGGGTGCTGGGTTTTAAACCCAAATTCTCTGGAAGAGCAGTCAGTGCTCTTAACTGCTAAACCATCTCTTCAGCCCCCAAACCAGAGTTGGGGGCGGAGCAGGCTGGTGACACTGGGTGACGCCAAAGAAGAGAGTAAGGAAGAGGAGATGGGACATAAGGAACACAGAAAGCTGTCTGGGTCAAGCACGGTGGCATATGTTTGTAAGCCCAGCACTTGGGAGGTAGAGGCAGCAGGAGCAGGAGTTCAAGGTTACCCTTGGCTCTGCGGTGAGCTTAGGAGCGGAAGTGATGGACCAGTGGTTAAGAGTGCTGGTCAGTCTTGCGGAGGAGCCAAGTTCAGTTCCCAGCACCCAGGCAAGATGGCTCACATCATCTGTAACTCCAGCTCCAGGGAATCGGAAACCCTCTTCTGATCTCCTTGGACACCAGGCACATACGTGGTGCACATGTAGGTAAACCATACATGAAAAAAATAATTTATTGGGGGCTGGAGAGATGGCTCAGCAGTTAAGAGCACTGGCTGCTCTTCTAGGAGTCTTGAGTTCAATTCCCAGTGACCACATGATGGCTCACAACCATCTATAACGTGATCTGATGCCTTCTTCTGGTGTGTCTGAAGACAGCGACAGTGTACTCACATACATAAAATAAATCTTAAAAAAAAAAAATCTGGTTTGTTCTCACCTTGAAATTTTATATTTGCAAAGTTCTTATGCTTCCAGCAAGCACTCTCACTCTTAGGGGAAGATGCCAAAGGTCACCAAAGGTATAGCAAAGCGGTGGTGGCACATGCTTTTAATTCCAGCACTTGGGGGGCAGATGCAGGCAGATCTGTGAGTTCAAGGCTAGCCTGGTCTACAGAGCGAGTTCCAGAACAGCCAAGGCTACACAGGGAAACCCTGTCTTGAAAAGTGTTTTTGTTAAATCGTCTGTTCAGGGTTTTCTATATGTGACAGATATTGTAACTCACGATGACAGACTGTGGATTACAACTGGGGAAACTGAGGAAGATGGCCATCCAACAAGTTTTACCAGGCAAGACAACTGGAGTGGAGCTGGAGGAGACAGGAAGTCAGGTTGGCAGATGAGAGTCCCGGCAACTGGACTAGCAGTAGGGAGGTATCTAAAAGAGACACTGATGCTCCTATCCCCCATCAGGCGGTTGAAACAATGGCCCCCAGAAATCTCCTGGTAGGGGAGGGAAAGGATGAAGCCTGGTACCAGCCAGAGAAGGAACTTGTCTCCCAGGAAGAGATTCCACAGTTCTGACAGCTTGTCGGAGCACCTCCCAGGAGAGACTGATGGGCAGGGCCACACCTCTACCTGCTTGTTCAGGCTAAATCTCACATCAGGACCAGAAGATGGGCTAGGTGAGGGTGGGGTGGGGGCGGCAGGTGTCACTGTATTGCTGGAAAAACCAAGGTCCTTTTGGGGGGGTTCTTAGTTTCACTGATAAAATAATTCAGCAACAGACTCCAAAGGAAGCTCTCGGAGGATTTTATTAAAGGTTAAGAGAAAAACAAGGCAGGCAAGCTGTAAGTCTCAGCAGGTACCAGAAGGGAAATGGAGAACACCCTGCTGACTTTGATGGAGACTGACAAGCAGCCACACAGCAACAGGAGAAGGGGGCTTCAGAGAAAGTGTGGAAGAGCCCGGAGCACCTTGGAAAACACGCTCCTGCCAGGATCCAGAAGAAAGAGAAGCAAATAAAAAGAAGAAAAAAGGAAAGCTTCTGCTTTGCTGAGTAACTTAGAAAGTGGGAAAGAAACAGGCAGAAATCCCACCAGTGGCTGGAAGCAGCTGCCTAAGAGAAGAGGTTTCTGGGCTGGGAAAAGTACATTATCTCCTTGAGGGGAATCGTCAGTCCTCCCAGCTCCTCTTGGGTAGCTTAGAGTGTCAGGTCTCCACCTGGGATAGAGATGGAGTTTAGAACAAATCCAGATCATTCCACCCTTGTATAAGCATCATACAAAGCCTTATACTAGAAGGCTTATAAACGTCAAGGGAAGGCAAACCGATGTTTACATTCCTAGTGTTACCAGGGAAATAGGAGGCTCTGGAGCTACTGTAGCAACTGGGCCTCTTTTTCAGTCCCTCTTCTCAAAGTGACCGCACTGAAATCGTTGCCTTTCTCTGCTTCCTGCTATTCTTTGCTACTTTAATTGGGGACATATGACTAAGCCTAGCTTGTGACAGCTGCCAGGACAAATGACCCTAAAACCCCAGCTTCCGTGTCTCTGTCTCTCCGTCTGTCTCTCCCTCCCTCCCCCTCCCCGATTTAACCCTAACCCTAACCCTGATTTCTGAGACAGGGTCTCAGAAATAGCCAGGCTATCCCGGAACTCACAGAGATCTCTTGTCTCTGCTTTCCAAATGCTGGGACTAAAGGCGTGCTCAACCATGCTGGGCTCCTAGCCACATTCTTAACAGGGTGTGGCTCTGGTAGACAGAACCCTAATTCCAACTAGCTGCGTAGGAAGGTTCTGGGCTGGCTCATCCACTGGAAGGAGAATCCTTGAGAGGGGCTAGGGTTCCTCTTTCACCTCTCGCTCTCTGAATAGGGAGCCTCAGCTCTCCCACCAACACAGGGATCTTCCCACCTGGGTTCTGCCATAATTTAGTCCAGGGAAGCAGATAAGAAAAAAAAAAAAAAAAAATCTACAGGAAAGACTCTTATTGGTCTGTTTTGTCACGTGTCCATCTTGGGCCCCATCAATGGTGCCAAGAAGTTGGCATCCTTAACGGCTCAGTTTAGGTCAGGTGATCGTTCTTTATCCAGTCATACTAATGGGGGTGGAGTTAAGTGGGAGATCTAGAAACTCTCCCTGGGACCAAGGTAATGGGGACTGTGGGCCTGGAATGTCCTCAGAAGGATCTGCATATCAGGACCACCTGAGGAGGGAAAAGACTGGAATGCTCAATTTACACAGCCACACAGAGAGAGAGAGAGAGAGAGGGAGAGAGAGAGGGGCAGGCCTAGGAGCCTGCTCAATTTACACAGCCTCACAGCAGAGGCACCAGCTGACATCCCTAGTTATCTATTCATTCATTCATTCCTTCATTCATTCCCTCCCTCCTTCCCTCTGTCCCTCCTCTTCCTCCTCCTCCTCTTTCATTCTTTGATACAGGTTTTCTGTGTCCTAGAACTCACTCTGTAGACCAGGCTAGCTTCAAACTCATAGATCCACCTGCCTCTGCCACCTGAGTGCTGGGATTAAAGGCGTGCGCCGCTATCATGTTTTTAGGTGTGGTTACACATACTAGCTTCTTCCACAACACACCAAACTAGAGCCTATGGAGTCACCATAATCGTTCCCATTTTACAGACAGGGAAATTGAGTCACGGACAGGCCAGGTGCTAGGGTGACATCCCATTTCTTTATTTTTTTAAAAGATATATTTATTTATTTTATATATATATATATAAATATATATAAAATTATATATATATTTATAATTATATATATATATATATATATGAGTACACTGTAGACACACCAGAAGAGGGCATCGGATCCCATTACAGATGGTTGTGAGCCACCATGTGGTTGCTGGGATTTGAACTTAGGACCTCTGGAAGAGCAGTCAGTGCTCTTAACCGCTGAGCCATCTCTGCAGCCCCCAACACCCCATTTCTTAATCAGTATTGCACTGCCCACTCTTTTTTGCCCTCGTTTCTCTCACTCGTTTTTAAAACTTAATTTAACATACAAACTGTCTGTCTGAATGCATGTCTATGCATCATGGGCATGCTTGATGCCCACCAGAGACCAGAAGAGGCCGACAGATTCCCCAAACTGGACTTTTATAGAAGGTTGTGAGCCAACAGGTAGGTACTGGGAATCAAATCCAATCCTATGGGAAGAGCATCCAACGCTCTTAACCTCCCCACCATCTTCCCAGCCTCCCCTTCACCATTTCTCCCATGCCACCGAATGCCTGTTACACTCTTCACAGCCCAGTAAGAGTCTAAGATGGACTCATAGCAGGTAGCTGGCCAGACACAACAGGATGGGGCTACCTTTTTTTTTTTTGGTTTTTTCTCTGTGTAGCCCTGGCTGTCCTGGAACTCACTCTGAAGACCAGGCTGGCCTGGAACTCAGAAATCCGCCTGCCTCTGCCTCCCAAGTGCTGGGATTAAAGGTGTGTGCCACCACAGCCCCGCAAGGATGGGACTAACTTGGAAAGGTACTTTTTTGCTAACTGTGTGACCTGGAGCAACTGACCTAACACCTGGCTTCTCTGTGACTCAGTTTCCCCACCTGTAAAATGGGAATGATTATGGTGAGTTCTTGATTCCATAGGCTCCAGTTTAGTGTGCTGTGGAAGAAGCTAGGGGATGCAGCCAAACTGAAGAACATGAAATAGACAGTTTTAGCCGGGCAGTGGTGGCGCACACCTTTAATCCCAGCACTTGGGAGGCAGAGGCAGGCGGATTTCTGAGTTCAAGGCCAGCCTGGTCTACAGAGTGAGTTCCAGGACAGCCAGGGCTACACAGAGAAACCCTGTCTCAAAAATCCAAAAAGAAGAAGAAGAAGAAGAAGAAGAAGAGGAGGAGGAGGAGGAGGAGGAGGAGGAGGAGGAGGAGGAGGAGGAAGAAGAAATAGAAATATACATTGTTTGGACTTTTTATTGTTTTGAGATAGGATCTCTTCTTTGAATTTTTTAAAAAATGTATGTGTGTGTGTGTGTACGTATGTATGTATGTGTGTGTGTGTACGTGTGTGTGTACGTATGTGTGTGTGTGTGTACGTGTGTGTACGTATATGTGTACGTATGTGTGTATGTGTGTGTGTATGTATGTGTGTACGTATGTATGTATGTGTGTACGTATGTATGTATGTGTGTATGTATGTTGTATATATGTATGTGTGTACGCACGTATGTATGTATGTATGTGTGTACGTATGTATGCATTTGGTTTTTTTCCAAAACAGAGCCTCAATAATTGGCTGTCCTGGAACTCACTCTGTAGACCAGGCTGCCTTTCAAGTGCTGGGATTGAAGGTGTGTACCATTATACCTGGCCCAAAAAAATATTTATTCATTTTAAAGAGTTTTAAAATATTTACAATTATTTTGCACATGGAGGCTGCACATGGAGGTCAGAGGGGAACTGTGGAGCTAGACCTCTCCTTTCACTTCTTTGACAGCTTCAGGGATCAAACTGCCAGCAAAGAAAACACTTCACCTGCTGAGCCACCCAGCTGGCCTAAGACAGGACCTTCCTGGGTTGGCCTCAAACTTGCTATGCATCAGAGGATGACCTTGAATTTCTGAGTCTCCTGCCTCCATCTCCCAAGTGCTGGATTCCAGGTAGGCAACACTCTGCCTGGCTTACACCGGGCTACTAAGCCAACCTAGGGTTTTGTGCATGGTAGGCAAACACTCTGCCTACACAACAGTTCCAGCCCATGTTAGGACGGACTTGGGATCTTCTGCTGCAGTCCAGCTTGGCCCAGGATGACCTTGGCCATCCCAACCCCCTGCTTCTCTCTGCTGGAATTACAGCTCTTCTACAGAATTCTCGAGAAGTTTATTTCCCCCCCTCCACTGACTTATTGACAATGTTTTCTTCTATCACATTGGTTGTGTCCTTACAGTTGTGTGCTCCTTTTGATTTTAATCTAACGCCTACTTAGTTTGCTTCCATTTGGATCTGCATGGCTGCTTTTTTGGTGGTCTTTAATGCAGTGAATGTTTAAACACTTCCTTAGTTCCTGGCTCAGCAAGGTGTTTCTAGCTAATGTTATTTCCAGTTCTGGTCTTAGAAATCTTAATTATCTGTACTCAATAATTATAAAGATTTGTTTATTTGTTTGGACACACCAGAAAAGGGCATCAGATTCCATTACAGATGGTTGTGAGCCACCATGTGGTTGCTGGGAATTGAACTCTGGACCTCTAGAAGAACAGTCAGTGCTCTTAAGCACTGAGCCATCTCTCCAGCCCACTCAATAATTATAGAAACAAGATCTTGTTTGCTTGTTTTTTAACAAAACCTTAAGTGTTTGGTTTTATCAATGGAGGCTCAGGAGCAGAGGCTGCAGTGAAAGCCTGCTAGCTCAGAGAGGCAGAGAAAGCACCAGCTGACTTACCTCTTCTGCTGACATCCCAGAAGCAATGCCCCTCTCTTAACACTGTCTCAAAAAGCCTCCTTCAGACTGAATGTCCCTCCCTTCTACTTCCTGTGCTCCTCTATCTGTCCTCCTGACTGCTTCTTACTCTTTCTGACTTTTTCTTAATAATCCTTTGTTCACCTCATGTCACCTGTTGCTTGCCTATAGTTGGCTTTATTTAATCCTGTTTACAATATTCAAGAGGAAAGCTTTTGGATTAAAGGTGTGTGCTAAGGCTGAGCCACACCACAACTAACCAACTCAATAAATAAAATAATCTCGAGGTTCACAGTATAATTCAACATCCTGCAACAAGATCTGCTGGACAACATTCCATCCATGCTACACATACATACTTTATTCAAATGTCCATTTGTAGATTTGCCTTGGCATGACCACAGCCATCTTGAATCATAATGTCCATGATTGCCCCAAATTATCCTTGGTCAACCAGACATTGATGTGTGCACGCTGGAGGCAGAGGCAAGTGGTCCACATCTCTCCATCCTCATTCATGCTTATTGCCAGAGCCTACCTACAAGCTCTTTTAGTAAATTTTTAAAAATTAATTATTGTTATGTGTATGGGTGTTTTGCCAGCATAGATAGCAATGCACCACATGCATGCAGTACCTGATAAGGCCAGTAGAGGGTGCGGGGTCATCTCCTGTTGTGAGATGCCGTGTGGTCGCTAAGAACTGAACCTGGATCCTGAGGGAGAGCAGCCAGTGCTCTTAACTGCTGATCCATCTTTCAGCTGCTGGCTGCAGTCTTTCAGTGTGAACCTCATCCATCATTAAAAGGTACAGAGGAGGTAGCTGAGCGGTGCTGGCACACGCCTTTGATCCTACCTAGCACTCTGGAGGCAGAGGCAGGCAGATCTCTGTGAGTTTGAGGCCAGCCTGGTCTACAGAGTTAGTTCCAGGACAGCCGGAGCTACACAGAGAAACCCTGTCTCAAGAATAAAAATAAATAAATAAATAGGTATAGAAGGGGCCTCTTCCTCTGGTCTCTGATTCTCTTCAGATATACTACCATGTTGTCTGTCTGTCTGTCTGTGGCATTAATAACTCTAATAAGGTCCTTAGTTCCAAGTAAATGTTTAAGTCCTCTTGGAACCATCCAAATCTTGATAGATTCTACTATACCCGGTGAGAAGTACCATCTCACGTATGGCTGAGGATGATCTTGAGCTTCCTCCTGAGTGCTGGGATTACAGGTCTGCACCACCATGCTCACGTGGTGTGGTGTGGGTTGTGAGGGTCTCTGCAACCACCAAGGCCAGCAGGGTAAATAAATAGAGCCTCCCTTTCTAATACTTAGCTGCCTGTCTTAGGGTTTTATCGATGTGGACAGACACCATGACTAAGATAACTCTTTTTTTTTTTTTTTCCAAGATAACTCTTATAAGAGAAAACATTTCATTGGAGCTGGCTTACAGTTCAGATGTTCTGTCCATTATCATCATGGTGGGAAGCATGACAGCATGCAGGCAGACATGGTGCTGGAGGAGCCAAGAGTTCTAAATCCACATCTGAAGGCAGCTAGGAGGAGGCTCTCTTCTACTCTGAGCAGCACTTGAGCCCTGGGAAACCTCAAAGCCCACCTATTCAGTAATACACTTTCTCCATCAAGGCCACACCTCCGAATAGTGCCACTTCCCATGGGCCAAGCATCTACAAACCACCACACTGCCCCTCCCAATTTAAACCTAACTTCATTGAAAAACCCCCAAATAAACCAATATCTCCTAGTCAGTTTGCAACCTTTTACTAATATGTCCTAGGGATGTTCTCTATGGCAACAAAGCTCAAGGCATCCTAGAAATGGGGACTACATCAGCTAGCCAGCCTTAACCTCATTCCATGCCCCTTCTACAGCAAAGGGCTGTGCTGGGCCTGTGTGTCTAATGACTAAACAGCTCTCTGATCAGCCAGAGGTGTATGCTATCAAAGAACTTTCTCCTCATTCCCTGAGTGTTAGAAGTAAATTCTTACTTAACCCGATGCTTACCCAAAGACAAACTCACCTTACCAGAGACCTTTGCAGCTTAGACAATGAGCTACAGCCTTTCACATAAGCTGTCATTGTAAATGTCTTTTAGGTTCTAGCCTCTGGTTACATGGTCAACCATTAAGAAAGTTTTATGTCAACTTGGCCCAAGCTAGAGTGACTCAGAGGAGGGAGTCTTGATTGATATAATGAGGCATAAGATTAGGCTGTAGGCAACCCTGTAGGGCATTTGCTTAATTAGTGACTGAAGAGGCAAAGCATATCACA
The DNA here is from genome assembly GCA_019843965.1 of Rhynchomys soricoides. NCBI lineage: Eukaryota > Metazoa > Chordata > Mammalia > Rodentia > Muridae > Rhynchomys > Rhynchomys soricoides. The sequence goes on from JADRCH010010161.1 coordinate 18,109, forward strand.
TTGTGGGTGGTATCACCACTGGGCAAGTACTGGTCCTAGGTTCTATAAGAAAGCAGGCTGAGCAGGTCATGGGGAGCAAGGCAGAAAGCAGCATCCTTCCATGGCCTCTGCATCAGCTCCTATAATAGACTCACAGACCTCAGTACAACTGACTCCGAGATGGAAATACACCAGGCTGTAAAACCCAGCGCATAGAAAGCACCACTTGCCAAAACTAAAACAAAGGCTTAATGCATCAAAGTCCATAGTTCTGGAAAAGTTTCTAAACGGACTAACCTTGCTTTTCTGGCTTCTGTAGTTCAGCTTCTGGCTAACTGTTCTTGTTAACTGAAGGATGTCAACCCAGAACACGGTTTTTGTGTTTAAAAGCTCACCCTGAGAATGTACTACACCGGGATCCCCAACACCCAGGAGAGTCGCCTGTTGGCTGATAAAGGCTTTCTATTGGCTCAATCTCACGTCTGAGCAGCCTCCTCCGGTGGCTGCTCCACAACACTCCTGCCCCCAGGTTACTGCCCTGTAGGCTTAGGTTTTTCAAAACCTACTTTAATAAGGGTTCTTAAATGCTTCGACCTCCCTTCTAGCCCAGCACCCACCAGAGGTAGGGGAAAAGAAAGGTTAATAGGAAATGGGGGTCGTAGGCCTGTTGAGAAACAGTTCTTTGGGGCGATTCCAATCTGCATTGTCAGTAGTCCAGTCCACTAGCAAAACACCAAACATAAATCAGTAACAGTGGCTAGATCCAGCAGAAAACACAAGTCAGCAGAAGCAGCAAGAAGCAGCCGGAATACCACCAGAAGTTCTTTGGTGCCTTTCTCTCTACGAAGTCAAGAAAAGTAGAGATCAACAAAGACCAGCAAAGTGTTGCAAGGTGAGCCAATGCAAGAGTATCCTCTCACTGTCTGTGGGGTTATATTTATATTCTTTCTAAATATCACACTGCCTCTCAAGCATCCATTCTAGCAAACATCATATCTCCCTTAACAAGGTAGCTTCCAGTAAAACACCACGTGTCTGTTCTTGGCAAAACATCCTCTCATGTGTCTACTTCAGCAAACTTAAGTAGAAACTTTGGACAGTCAGTTGTGTTGGATGGTGTTTTGCTGGGGCAAACATGTGAGGAAGTGTTTTCCTGAAGTGGACACAGGTGAAAGACTAAGGCAGACTCGTGAAGGAACGTCTCACTGAAGCAGACACAGGAGAGAGGATGCTCTGTTAAAGCAAGCATGTGGAAGGACGCGTGATGAAGGATTCTTTGCTAACAACACACATTTATTGGTCTGCCTTACATTGCATAGTTGAGCTGTATTTGTCAGGACTCCTCTGACTCAGGAGTCAAGAGGCAAGACACATGGAGGACACATGATGTTTGGAGGACTCCATGGAGTGACAGAGAGAGAGAGAGAGCTCTTGGCTCGCTGGTACAGCTAGCTGTACAACACTTGTGGGTCTCGTGTCCTCGCTGATCTTTGCTTCCCTGAGAGAGGCAGAGCTGAGAACTTCTGGTGTTCCTGTTGATCCCTCCTGCTGACTAGTGCCAAGGCTGAGGCCTGGCTGTCTCTGCTAGGTCATGGCACTGCTGTTGCTAACCCGACTCTACCGAACTGTATCCATGAAGCATTTGCCAGTGGATTGAGCTCCCACCGCCTGCTAACCTGTGAACTGAACTGCCGATTTCTAGACAACACAGACGGGAGCTGCTCTAAAGAACTATTTCTAAACAGGTCCCCTTCCCCCATATCCTTTCTTTCCCACTACCTCTGGTGGGTGGTGGGCTACAAGGGAGGTTACAGCGTTTAAGAACCCATCATTAAAAATAAGGTTTGAAAAAACTAAAGTTACAGCAAAGCATCCTCTCATAAGACAGCTCCTAGAAAAACATCACCTGACACAACTGACTCTCCAGAGAAACCAGTCATCTCCACTTCACTGTCCTGTTTGAGTTCCTGCCCTGTCTTCCTTTCATGATGAAAATAAAGTAGAAGCATAAACTAAATAAACCCTTTGCTCCCAAAGTTGCTTTGGTCATAATGTTTTGCCATGTCAACAGTGATTCTAACTGGTACTAGGGTAGTGGGAAATTACTGTGTCGACCTAATGGTAGGTTTGGGGGGAAGATTATAGAAAAACTTTGGAACTTTTTGGTGAGAAAAACCACTGAGTGTTGTAAGATTGGTGAGCAAGCAACATCCCCCCAGGACCATGGCTTCAGCTCCTGCCTCCAGGTTCCTGCTCTGAGTTCCTGTCCTGACTTCCTTTGATGATGAACATTGACATGGAAGTGTGAGCCAAGTAAATCCTGCTTTCCCAATTTGCTTGTGGTCCTGGTGTTTCATCACAGCAATAGTAACTCTAATGGAGAGGCCTGTCTGCTTCCCAATCAAGGCATTTATCAGAAGGCCTCAAAGAAATTTCAGATCAGTCCAACACAATTCAAGATCAGCTTGGTACTTGTCTTAGTGAGGGTTTCTATTCCTGCACAAACATCATGACCAAGATGCAAGTTGGGGAGGAAAGGGTTTATTCAGCTTACACTTCCATGCTGCTGTTCATCATGAAAGGAAGTCAGGACTGGAACTCAAGCAGGTCAGGAAGCAGGAGCTGATGCAGAGGCCATGGAGGGATGTAACTTACTGGCTTGCTTGCTTCTCCTGGCTTGCTCGGCCTGCTTTCTTATAGAACCCAAGACTACCAGCCCACAGATGGTACCACTCACAAGGACTCTCCGCCCTTGATCACTAAATGAGAAAATGCCTTACTGCTGGATCTCATGGAGGCATTTCCTCAACTGAAGCTCCTTTCTCTGTGATAACTCCAGCTTGTGTCAAGTTGATACAAAACCAGCCAGTACAGTACTCCAAGTCCAAGAGGTCTAGACCTCCTGACTTTGGCCCCTGGAGATACCCTCCCCCAGGACCAGTGCTGAGCAAGTCTCCACCTCAGCATGGACTCTTGGACCCTCCCTCACGGCTCCTCTCCTTACTCAGCCCATTTCTCCTTATTACCTTCATCCCACCTTCTCTCCTCAGAAGTTCCGATCGACAAACCAAGTTCAACCCCACCAGGGTTCACCCTGAGGAAACAAGTTCACAAGGCTCACTTATAGATCTTGGGTGACCTCAAAGCATGGATGAAAGCTTTCCCATAGCCCCACAGAATGACAGAGTCCTGCTGCAATTAACGCGCGCACGAGTTTCCATTAGGGTTTCCACTGCTGTGAGGAGACACCATGATCAAGGCAATTCTTATAAAAGAAAGCATTTAATTGGGTCTGGCTTACAGTTTCAGAGGTTCAGTTCATTATCATCACTTCAGGAAGCATGGTAGCACGCAGGTAGACATGATGCTGGAGGAGCAGAGAATTCTACATCTTGATCCAAAGAGAGCCAGGAAGAGACACTCTCTTCTGCAGGTAGCCAGGAGGAGGCTCTCTTTCTATACAGGGTGGAGCCTGAGCATAGGAGGAGACCTCAAACCCACCTACACAGTGACACACTTCCTCCAATAAGGCCACACCTCCTAATAGAGCCACTTCCCATGGGCCAAGCATATACAAACCACCACATATACGTATACACATACATATACATCATATACATAATAAACATATGCATAATTTACATATATACCATATACACATACATATACACATACATCATATACATAATAAACATGTACATCATTTATACATACATATACATGTATATATGTGTGCAAAATATACGTGTAGACTATATAATATATGTAATATATATCATATATATTATATATTCTACAACCTCCCAACTCCCAAGACCCTGAAGCCATGTGCAATTAGGATACAGAAGGCTGGGAGGTGGGGGTGGCTGGAGTCACAGGTGAAGGCCCAGTAACCCTCCCCCACCACTCCTTTATAAGAGAATGCCAACAGTTAATAAGCCCTATGACCGTGGACACTCACAATCAGGCACAGTTGGTCTGATAAACATGGTGGCTATTAAGAGCACTTGAGAGGCACATTCCAGTCAGGACTACATAGTGAGACACTGTCTCAAACAAAACAAAACGAAACACCCCCAGATGACAGAGGTCATCAGTGTTATGTGTCTGTGACTCCATTGGCCGGGCTAGGGTAAAAAGAAATTGCATGGCCGAGCTTCTTTCACTTCGTTCTGTGTTCCTCAGTGCAGCTGACCTTAGTTTTTTCCCACCACGTGATGAGGCAATCAAGGGAACTAGGCATCCTTGCGACCCTGGAGTCCTCCCCAACAGTCAAGAGGAGCACTTGTTCATTTCCACAAGTTAAAGCAAGCTAAGACATGGTCAGACCTGTGGTACAGGGTCACCATCCAAGCTACAAAGGAGGCTGAGGGCAGGGGTGTCTCAAGTTCAAGGCCAGCCCAGGCAAATTTTAGTGAGACCTTATCTCAAAATAACACATTGGTGAAATTGGGATTCAGATCCAGGACAAGGGGCTTTGGTGCATATTTTACATACCAAAGTGGACCTGGCTTCCAGGTTCTCCCAGCATCCCTCAGTCCCTACCTGTTACAGGACATGGCTGGGATACCCCTTTCTGCCTTGAACTTTCCAGCCCAGGGGCCTGGCTTCCTCCTTCAGGAGTTCTTCCCTATGTAATCCAGCTCTCTCTCTCTCTCTCTCTCTCTCTCTCTCTCTCTCTCTTTCTCTCTCTCTCTCTCTCTCTCTCTCTCTCTTTCCCCTCTCTCTCTCCCTCCCTTCTTCCTCCCTCTATTTCTCCCTCTCCCTGTCTCTCCCTCTCTCCTTCCCTCCTTCCCTCCCACCTCTCTGCTTCTCTACCTCTCCTTTCTCTGCTCACATGCTTCCTCTCTCTTTCTCTTCCCCCTCCCCTCAGTCTCCCACTCCATGGGGACTTCACTGACCCCCTCCTGTATGGTTGGTGAATTTCCTGAGAGCTTCCCCAGTAAACCTGCCTTTATACTTGGCTTGAACTCGCTCATTTCATCAGCAGAGAATAACTTATCAGAGACCTCCAGCTGCCTTTCAACGTTTGCAATACTGATACCAGCAGATTCCACTGGGATAGAACTCAGCTTCCTTTCAGGCCACAGGGCAGCTGATGTAGAATACCGAAGCGGAGCCAGAGTCAGCAAGGAGAAGGGGCAAAGGGCAGCTCAAAACTCAGAGTTGATTGGCTCCCAGGCTCCCAGCGGGGCAGAGCTGATAGTCTTATTTCCCAGATGCTGTAACTGAGCCTCACAACAGGGCACGAACGGGTGTCCCCCACAGCTGGCTGATACTTTACAGTGTGGGCTCTCTTAATGGTGCTGGCTATAGCTCCCAACAAGGAGCATCATGGTGAGATACCCTCCAAAATGAAAGGGCAGGGCAGTGGAGTTGGGGGTGGGGTGTGGTGGAGGTGCATGCTTTTAATCCCAGCACTCAGGAGGCAGAGGCAGGTGGCAGAGATTTCTGTTTGTTCAGATTTAGCCTGGTCTACAAAGTGAGTTCTAGGACAGCCAGGGCTACACAGAGAAACCCTGTCTCAAGAAACACAAATAAGTAAATGTCAGAAGAAGCCATCTAGGAAAGGCTAAGGCATGCAAGTGGGATTTCTGGAGATGGCCACTATTTTGCATGGCCTATTATGGGTGAGCTCTGAGATGCAGGGCCCTAAGAGACTTTATCCCATGTCTTAGTCAGGGTTTCTATTCCTGCACAAACATCATGACCAAGATGCAAGTTGGGGAGGAAAGGGTTTATTGAGCTTACACTTCCATGCTGCTGTTCATCATGAAAGGAAGTCAGGACTGGAACTCAAGCAGATCAAGGAGCAGCAGAGACCATGGAGGAATGCTGCTTATTGGCTTGCTCAGCCTGCTTTCTTTTTCTTTTCTTTTTTCTTTTTCTTTTTCTTTTTCTTTTTTTTTTTTTTTTTGGTTTTTCGAGACAGGGTTTCTCTGTGTAGACCTGGTTGTCCTGGAACTCACTCTGTACACCAGGCTGGCCTCGAACTCAGAAATCTGCCTGCCTCTGCCTCCCGAGTGCTGTCAGCCTGCTTTCTTATAGAATCCAAGACTACCACCCCACAGATGGTACCACTCAAAAGGGGCCCTCCCCCCATGATCACTAATTGAGAAAATGCCTTACCGCTGGATCTCATGGAGGCATCTTCTCAACTGAAGCTCCTTTCTCTGTGATAACTTCAGCTTGTGTCAAGTTGACACACAAAACCAGCCAGTACATCCCAGGATTGCTTCTTGCTGCTGATAAACCTTTCCTGTCACTATTACATAGCCCAATGATTCCTGGGCATCAGCCCACCCTATTGGGCAAATTTTCTGCAGATCAACATGAAGATGTACTCTCATATAGACGAATCAATGATTTCATGATTCCTGATAATGATTTTATAGAACTCCTAAGTTGATACAAGTAATTTCAAGCCCTGTATAGAATAACAAATAGAGCTGTGTAAACCTTCATGTGCCACGGGGCTAATTGTACTAGAAAAAGAAAGCAGACTTAGAACAGACTTCCAATCAAGGAAAACATTCCTTCTAGGTTAGCTATGGACCGTTGTCTGGTAGCTAAAGGTCATAAACTGGGAATGGACAATTTATTGTAGATACAAGGACATAAAACAAAATATTGACTAGTTTTTCTATACAAAACTTCAAAACTAGTTAGACAAAAGGTGGATGATTTGTCTCTTGACAAAACCATGCTGACTTGTGACATAAAAATCATTGCTTTAAACTTATAATGAACTTATGGGGGGAGTAGTAACAGATAATAAAGGTTTAGTCAGATACTAGTCTTAATTCTGTCGTGATTCCTTAAGTCTTATCAATCTATGACCTGAATTTATTGTCTTAAACTTGCTATGAACTTATTGGCCTGTAGAAGTATTTAGAAAATCATGTAATCAATTATTCTGTTCTAACAGTTCTGCCTGACAACAGAAATAAAGGCTTGCTGGAGCTTTTCTTTCTCTGCCTCATCCAGAGTGTGTGTTTTTCCTGAATACACTGTTCTTCCTGAATACGTGACTCTTCTTTTCATTTCTCTCTGGTTCACAAAGAGTTAATGAACTCCAAGCCTCTTGCCTGGCCAGCAGGGGACCCTTGAGTCAGAGAGAAAAGAAACTAGTAACTTGACCTTTTTTCTTAGACCCCTGCTGCTAACAGCAGGACTAATTGCCAGAGGCCAGTGGCTTTTAGCCTTAGAATAGCAAAAAGTTGAAGGAAGAATAAAGGAAGAAAAAAATCAGAAGATAAGCAACTTTTGCTCTGGCAACCACTGACACCACCCATCGTTGCCTGACTCAGTTTACTTGGATGTCAGGCTGGTCACAGGCAAGTAAGTAGGAGGAGGAGCAGGAGCAGGAGGAAGAGGAAGAAGAGGAGGAGGAGGAAGAGGAAGAGGAGGAGGAGGAGACACAGTTCAGTGGTTCAGGGCACATGTGTGCGATCCTGGGGGTCAGAGTTTGGGTTATAGTGAACACATGTGTCTATATTATTGTGATAACACACCAAAACCAAAGGCAACTTGGACAGGAAAGGGTTTCTTTCGTATATACTTTCATATCATAATCCACCACTGAAGATAGTCTGGGAAGTGCTAAAGGTACCAGGCCCGCATGTGGTAGACAGACAGACAGGCAAATGCTTATAAAATAAACGTTTTTTTTTTTTTTGAAACAGGGTTGTCTCTCAAGGAGACAGATCTCCGAGTTCAAGGCCAGGCAGGATTAAACAGAGATGGGGTTTCACTATGTAGTTTTGGCTGGCCTGGAACTTGCTCTGTAGACCAGGCTGGTCCTGAACTCGCAGAGAATCACCTGCTTCTAGCTCCTGAGTGCTGGGATTAAAAGTGTGCCTAGACCAAAACAAAATGAATCTTTTTTTTTTGTTAATAGATCCTAGATAACTGTTGCCTTTAGATCACATTGGCCAAAGGCCTTCCCCCTCTCTATTCTCTTCAGATTACAGATTCCTGGAGACCTGTGACTCTCAGGGGGAGTCCACATAACACCATATCCAGGTATCACCAAAGCACCCAGGGACAGTCCTCTAGAGTGTGAGTAGGAAAAGACTTGCTCTGTGAACCCTGATATCCAATTGCAGCCTTGGGGTTCCACCTTCTCTGCAGTTTGCCCAAGGTCATCCATCCTGTGAGCTGGAACCTTGCTATTCTCTGCTTTTGGCTGATTTCTTGCAGCCATTTCTGTGGCAACCTCTGGCCCTGGCCCCATCAGATCCTGTTCCCCTCCTGCCCCTGCCCCTGTCCTATCTAGAAACACCCACACACCCCTTCCTACCATGGTTCCTTCCCTCCTGGAGTTTGCCCTGGCTGTCATGGGCCGGGAAGGTGCAGGAGTGTGAGGTGGACTCATCCAGACAGAGGTGAGTGAGCCTGTAAACAGTCCTGTGGGATCACAAGTCAAGTGCAGACTGCAGCCAAAACACAAGGAGGTATTTTGGAGATGGAAGAAGTGAGGGAGACTGGACTGAGAGTCTGGCTGTCTCCAGAGGCCAATAAGTTTGGGGTGCAGACTGCTCTGCCATGCTCTGGGTCACAGAGGTGTGAAGCTTCTCCACTAACCCAAGCCTGGCTACACTTCTGCTCTCAGGCCAAGCCTGGATAACACAAGGCTGGTCGTGGGGGAGGGTGGGGCTGTCACCAATCTCCAGAGGTACATGGAGTCTACATATCTCCTGCCTGGGTGAAGGGGAGATGCCCAGTGCCAGGTGGATTATGTAGAAGTTTCGCTCTGGGAAGCTAGAGGAGTTGTGGAGTCCTGAAGGAAGACATTTGGATTGGCTGGGTCAGAGATTTCTCTGCAAAGCTTCCCCTCCCACCCCACCCCACCCCTCACCCCCACGGCTATCCTGGTATTCACTCTCTAGACCAAGCTGGCCTTGAAATCAGAGGCACGCTTGCCTCTGCCTTCTGAGTAAGGGGATTAAAGGTGAGTGGCGTCATTGTCGAAGCTTCATTGTCGCAGCCTCACGATATAAGAACAGCCCGAAGACAACAGTGTCCCCGTGTGGAGAATTGAAAAATAGGTTACAAATTGGCCAAACCTTGTAACAGCAGATGGGCAAGAGCAGCCACAGCTCTCCTATCCCTGTGCCCCTCCCCTGCTCTGGCGCCCCAGCTAGCTCATGCAACTCTCAGTTTTATTATATTGAAAGATAGGGTTGGGCAGTAGTGGCGCAAGCCTTTAATCCCAGCACTTGGGAGGCAGAGGCAGGTGGATTTCTGAGTTCGAGGCCAGCCTGGTCTACAGAGGGAGTTCCAGGACAGCCAGGGCTACACAGAGAAACCCTGTCTCGAAAAAAAACAAAAAACAAAAAACAAAAAACAAAAAACAAAGAAAGAAAGAAAGAAAGAAAGAAAGAAAGAAAGATGTGACCCAAGGGGCCAGGGATGTAGCTCTTGTGCCGTGCAACAGGCACCAGCTCCTAGGTTTGATCCTTAAGTGTCACGTATAATATGGTGGTGCACACCTGTAATCCTAGCACTGGGGAGAGGAAGACAGAGGATCAGAAATTCAAATTCTGGCCTGTGAACTGAGTGGAAAGTACACCAAGCCATTTCTCCAGACTCAAAATTAGAAAAAAAAAATTAAAGAAGTTAAGGTGATTTTTAGCTACTTTTAGTGAGTTTGAGGCCAGCCTGGGCTACATGAGACCCTGTCTCAAAAGATTAATAACAAGATAGAATAGAACGGGATTGGACTCAAAATTATTGGGGCTGCTTCTGGTGTCCACTGTCTTAGTCAGCGTTTCAATTGCTGCAGTGAAACACCATGGCCAAAGAACAAGTTGGGGAGGAAAGAGTTTGGCTTACACCTCCACATCGTTGTTCATCATTGAAGGAAGTCGGGACAGGAACTCACACAGGACAGGATCCTGGTGGCAAGAGCTGATGCAGAGGCCATGGAGGGCAATGCTTACTGGCTTGCTCCCTGTGGCTTGTTTAGCCTGCTTTCTTGGAGAACTTGGGACCACCAGCCCAGGGATGGCCCGCCCACAATGGGTTGGGTCCTCCCGCATTGGTCACTAATTGGGAAAATGCTTCACAGCTGGATCCATAGAGGCATTAATTCAACTGAGGCTTCTTTCTCTGAGGACTCTAGTTTGTGCTCAGTGGACACACAAAACCAGTTGGTACACCCACTCATCCCCCCTCATCCCCACGCCCACCCCCTTGCTGGCCACTCTGGGTATCCAGGGCAGCCAGATTCATCACCCAGCTGCTCAGTGGCACTGCTCTGGCCTCTCCTCTTGAAACACATTTGAACAAGTAGTCAGAACTTCTTTGAAGCAATATTCCCAAAACAAAGAGTCCCAATAGCCCAGAAGGCTGCTCATGAAAGGAGCTAGATAAACCACCTCGGCATATACTAAGCTGATACACTGGGGACCCAAGCTGGAGCATTTCAGAAAACTTCGTGGTTTCCCCACACTGGGAGCCATGAGAATCCTTTCAAGAGGTCTGTCCTTTGTGCATGGGACTGGACAAGAGCCTTGGCTGCAGTGGTTTCACAAGGCCTGAATAAGGAGCTCCAAGGAGTCCATATCTGCCCCCAGCTTCCAACCCTACCGTCCTGTGAGTCTTCCTCCTGATAATTCACTACTCCAGCCCAGATATCCACTCCTTCATGAATGGGTTGCTCCATCTGAAAGATTGAAAATTTGTTATCATCTTTGTGGGCTCCACTCACTTGTGAAGGTCCCCACAGATACAGAAAGTTATTATTATTATTATTATTATTATTATTATTATTATTATTATTATTATTATTAAATTTTTTCCAGACAGGGTTTCTCTGTGTAGCCTGTCCTGGAACTCACTTTGTAGACCAGGCTGGCCTAGAACTCAGAGATCCACCTGCCTCTGTCTCCCCAGTGCTAGGATTTTTAAAAGGCATGAGTCACCAACACCAAGCCAACTTTTTAAATTGACATTTATTTATTTTCTTGTGTGTTGGGGAAGAGGATCTGGGCCTGAGTAAGGAGGACAGTGTTAAGTGTTGCAGCTCTGAGGGGAAAGGTATCCTGGCAGTCCAGAGCCAAGGAATATCATATGGTCACACCATGCAGGAAAACTTACACAGAGACTTAATGGAAAAGACACAGAGGGTGGCCGCCTCTGCTTAGGTGAGATGCCCCAAAGAGCTGAGCAAGAGACAGATTTATACAGGGTTTCTTGGGGGTACAGTTTTCCAGGGTGGAAATGTCCAGGGTAGGGATTGGTGGGATTTCAAGGCAAGCCCAGGGATTTATGGGTTTTCCAGCTCAGGAATTGGTAAGTTTTGGTGAGTTCCTTTACCCTCAGATATGCCAAAGGGTCTGGTATGTATGTTGGGGTGCAGCTGTGGTCCCAATTCCTCTGTTTTTCTCCCTCTCGGGGTATCCAGATGCCGCTGCACAGCAGGCTGGGAGGATGAAGAAGAGTCTAGAATGGGTGGGGTTTGCAGGATCCTGGTCCAGCTGGGAGTGCACGTGCACATGTGCGTGTGTGTGTGTGCATGTGGAGGTGGAGGCCTTCTTCTACAATCTTCAATAAAACAGCTCTCTGAGGTGATCTTAGCTTGTGCACAAACCAATGGGGTGGGCTTGTACGCATACACTTTATTTGGGGTGAACCAGGGAGATATGAACCTTGGAGAGTGAGAAGGGCTTCTTCTTAGGGTGAAGTTTCACTGACTGAGGCTTAAGGAACTGGGGACACCTCATTTGTATGGAGAGGGATTCCAGGGAATTGAACCTGTAATTTCCCCAGGGATTCCCCCAGGTAGAGTGTAGATTGGGCTCCCCAGATCAGGAGGAGAAGTCCAGCAAAGAAAAGGGAGTCCAGCCAGGCAGTGGTGGCGCACACCTTTAATCCCAGCACTTGGGAGGCAGAGGCAGGTGAATTTCTGAGTTCGAGGCCAGCCTGGTCTACAGAGGGAGTTCCAGGACAGCCAGGGCTACACAGAGAAACCCTGTCTCGAAAACCAAAAAAAAAAAAAAAAAAAGAAAGAAAGAAAGAAAGAAAGAAAAGAAAAGAAAAGGGAGTCCTCCATTTTGTGCTGAGCTCAGGAAAGCTGTCTGGACACTGTAGACTACAACCTTAGTAGTGAAGTGCAACATCAGGACCACTGCCGCAATGGGTTATCACACCCAGAATGGTGGAGGAGGGGTGTCCATGGCACAGACATACCAGATTACAGCCCCCTGCTGTTGTCCTTGTCTCTGTCTTTCCTCCTCGACCGGCCCTCCCTTACTACTTCCCTGCCTTCTACTCCCTGCTTTCCTTTCCACCGGTCTGCCTTTGCTGTGTGACTTTGACCTGCTAGGATGCTTTGAAGACGCAGCATGGGCTCTGTGATATTCACGAGTGGGGTAGCATCTCGTTCTGTAAAACAGGACATGTGAATAGACAGGCTGAGCGGAGAAGGTGGACTCTACAGGCGGGAAAGAGCCAAAGGAAGCAGAAGAGGTGCAAAAGCAGATTAGTATTTTCAAGGTGGTTTTCCTAGCAGAGTTAGAACAGAGGGGGCTTCCTATCACACCACCCGCAGCCTCACAGCCCCAAGGAACTGGATCTTCTGATTGAATACTACGAACCTTCGAACCTTCGCTTGGATTAACAGGCACTTATCGTGAGAGATTTGCGCTTTGGTTCGGTTTGTGGAAGCTTCCTGTAGGATCTCAATCCAAAACAGCAGAGACTGGACAATATTACCTCTGAGCGCGTCCCCAGCAGTATCCTTCTCTGTAGGAAATAGTCTCTGGCGTGTTCTAAGGATGAAGGGGCACAGAGCTACAGTTTAGTTGCGGCTCCCAGGTAGGGAGAATTTAGGAGGGCTAAGAGTGTGACTCCCTACTTTCCTGGGGGAGGAGGCGCGCGCTTTACATCACATAAATAGCGGCAGCTGTGTGTGTGTGTGTGTGTGTGTGTGTGTGTGTGTGTGTGTCCAGATCGCTGTGTTTCGGATCGTCACAAACTGAAAATAAGTATCACGGGCCAGAAGTAAACAGGACATCAGCCTGGTGCAATTAAATTCTAGGCGATCTCCACAGCTCCTTTTCAGTTAAGCGCTAGATTCGCAACAGGTGGCGCTGTCTAGTCCATTTTAATAGAAGCACCTCGTTTTCCAGCCTGCTCTTGTGTGGCCTCTACAGCAAGACGTTCCCGGGAGGTCTGAAAGCACTCGCCCAGGGGACGTGAGTCCATCTAGCGCAGGGAGGAAGGGGTGTGCGGCGGCGGTGGCGGTTGCTGTGGCGGTGGTGGTGGCCGTGGTGGTGGTGGTGGTGGTGGCGGCGGCGGCGGCGGCGGCGGTAAACGTTGGTACAAAGCCGTGTCCCTGTCCCTTCCATGCTCTCCCTGGGTTCTCTGACGTTGTGGTGAAAGCCATGTCTTCATAGACTGCCGTAGCTAAGCATTGGATGGTTTTAGGCGCCCCCTGCCGGCAGCAGCTCCGATCGCAATCAGATCTCTAACTAGGTCAGGAAAACTTTCCCACCCCCAGGTTCTCATCGCCTCCGTCCCCAGTATGGACTAACAGGACCCCACAAGGAATTTGCTGTAAATTCAAACAACCATCCGACCCCTTGGCTGTGGGACCAGGACGCCAAGCTTCATTCATCACTTCATTCCGAAATTGGGACCATTTCTGACAACTCAGGATGGTGGATGCAGGATGCAAACAAGAAAACGCAGGTATGAGACTGTAAGTGTGTGTGAAGAGAGCTTGCAGCCTGAGCATCCCAGGGGAAGGTCACAGGATGAGGGGAGCACCCCCACAACTTCGCAGATACCCCGTGGGGTGCAGCCCTGGGATTATGCATGCATGATGTCAAAGGACAACTATATTTTTATATATATTTTGGGGGGGGGGGGTCGAGACAGAGTTTCTCTGTATAGCCCTGGCTGTCCTGGAACTCACTCTGTAGACCAGGCTGGCCTCGAACTCAGAAATCTGCCTGCCTCTGCCTCCCAAGTGCTGGGATTATAGGTGTGCGGCACCACTGCCCAGCAGAGGACAACTGTTTTGAGTCAGTCCTCTCCTCCCACTTTATTTGGGTCCTGAAGATATAACTCAGGCCAGCAGATCTTGCTGTGGTGCCATCTCAGGGGCCCTCCCTTGAATGTTTTTGATATGCTTTTTAACTGAACCCAAAAACGAGGAATCTTTGGTTACAAAGGCCAACAGTAGGTCTGGGCTTGTGGGCCAGTTCGTAGAGTGTTTGCCTAGCATGCATGAAGCTCTGGGTTTGATCTTTGTTCCTCTATAAAACAGGTATAGTGGTGCATGCCTGTAATCCTAGCACTTGTGGATGTGGGGGAGTCAGGGGAGTCATCTTTGACTATACAGTAAATTTGAGGCCATCCTGAGCTACAAAATCAAAACTATTACAAAGCCAACTGTAAAGTGTGCCCAGCTCCCGGGTGCGCAGCTCCACGCTCAGGTCAGTTGCTCTGATTAGTTAAGCTTTTCATGGAAACTAGTTCTTTTTGCAGATAAAGAACTTGCCAAAATGGGAGGAAAACACAGAGAAAGAAAAAACTTGCCAAATGGGCAGGACCACAGCACAACAAGATGAACCACCACGCCCACCATCTCATCATGGAGATGAGCACCTGCCCATGGGGAAGGGAGGTGGAAGAGGAGGTTAAGGTCACTGTGCTAGAAATCAGCCTCCTTGCTAAGCAGAGCAAACAGAGAAACGATGCAGTTTCTACATCCAGGCAGGTATGTAGTTGAACCTCTGGTGCGTCTGCCTTCGTTTCTCAAGTGCTAGGATTTCAGGAATTCACCGCCGTGCCTGGCTGTACCTTTTTCCCACTCCCCTCTCTGCTGACCTTAAACTTGCAATCCTCCTGCCTCAGCTGAGACTGCAACTGAGTGCCGCCATTCCCAGCTCAATTTGACCTCAAATCCAAGTGTCTGAGTGATTCCTTTATTGGCTTCTCAGACTCTTTTGCATCTCTTCATTCAAAGATAGATGGAATTTGTTTGTTTGTTTGTTCTGACATTTAAAAAAAAAACTTTGTATTGTTTCTTTATGAATGTCACATCGTTCTCATCTCTCCATCCCTTCGTATTAGCCCTCCACTCTTGCAACCTCTCCACCCCCCAAAAAGAACCCAAAAAATAAAAATAAACATCTCCCTGAGGAGACCGTGGTGTGTCGCACAGTATACCCAAACAGACTAACTTGCAAATGTTTATCACAATGAGTCATTGGTCTGGTTTGAGGCATCTGGCTTCTGCTACACTATCAATACTGGATCCTCACTTGTGTCGTGGAGATCCGGCAGCTTTGGTTCTGCAGGATCAGGACCAGCCCCTTCACATGCTCCAGCAGTTCACAGATTGGTTGGATGTTGGAATGGGACAGCTCAGAGCCCTGGCTCTGGACCTGGTTGGAAGCTGACTTGGTCTGACTCTCAGCTCTCTTGCACCCACACCACCAAGGCAAGCTCTCCCAAAATGCCCCAGCTAGCTCACCTAAGGCCACAGCCAGCAAGGAGTAGGGCCACATCTCCTTCTCCTACACCCTCAGGGCAGCTCTTCTGAGCCAGGGCCACCAGGGCCAGCTCTACTGTGCTGCCCAAGCCAAGTATGGACCTGCTCTCCTGAGTGCTGCAGCTGGTAAGAGGCCAGGAAGGTAGGTGGAATTTTTAACTTGTTGACCAGGCTGACCTTGAACTCATAGAGATCTGCTTGCCTCTGCCTCCTGTGTGCAGGAATTAAAGGTGTTTAGCCGCCATGCCCTGAACAGCCTGAGGGAACTATAACCCCAGAAGGGCTCTCTGGCTGTCATGAGACTCAGCTGCCAAAATACAACTGTTGTCGCTGGTCAGCTCATATCTCACTTCTTGAGATGGCTCACCGTCTCATGACTGTCAGTTATAACATGGTATTTTTAGAACTGAGGCTTTCTATTGAAGGCTTAAGTTTGACAATAGCTTGTCAGGCTGTGCATACAAAAGGAGGACTTAGACAGTCCCAGCTCTACCACTCAAGTCTATCTCCCCACTAACTGTCTTTATGTTTTACCAGTGCATTCTGGGAAATCATGCCACACAATGGCCTGTGTTTATTTCCTTCCTTCCTTTGAGGTGTGTGTGTGTGTTCATGTATCTGTATGCATATGTAAAGGCCTGAGGTGAACATTGGGTGTTCTCAGTTACTAATCTACCCTGTATTTTAGACAAGTTTGAAGCTAGAGTTTGTGGATTTGGCTGCACTGTCTGGCCAGCAAGTCCCAAGGATCCTCCTGTCTCTGCCTCTTGAGCACGGAGTTGCAGGTGCAAGCTGCCAGGCTTAGCTTCTTTCCACTAGTGCTAGGGATCCAAAGTTGGTTCCTTGTACTGGTGCAGCACCCACTGAGCCATTGCCACAGCCCCTGGCCTGTAACTGACAGAAAGTTCTTGTGACAGGCATGGCTGCTTTCTCCTTAGTATCCATATCTCTTATAGAACAATAGATGCTTAAATCTATTTCATTTCTTTATTTTTAAATTTTTTTTTTCATATTTATTTTTATGTGTATGAGCGTTTTGTCTGCATGTATGTATGTGCATCAAATGAGTGCCTGGTACCTGTAGAGGTCAGAAGAAGGCTCCCATGATCCCATGAAACTAGAGTTACAGATGGTTGTGAGCCACCGTGTGGGTGCTGGGAACTGAACCTGGGTCCTCTACAGGAGGAACAAGTGCTTTAAACCACCGAGCCATCTCTCCAGCCTTGCACTACACTGTTAGCTCAGTATTTGTTTTCTTAACAACTTTTTTTTCCCAGCTTCCCTTGCAACTATGATGAGTATAGCCTAGTCAATAATGGCAGAAGTGTGGCCAGTCCTGGTGGCACACACTTTTAATCTTAGTACTCAAGTGGCAGAGGCAGGCAGATCTCTGTGAGTTTGAGGCCAGCCTGGTCCAAATACTGAGTTCCAGGCTACATAGTGATGCCTTGCCTCAAACTAATTCATTCATTCATTCACTCATTCAGGGCTGGAGAGATGGCTTAGTGGGTAAGAGCACATGCTGTTCTTCTAGAGGATGGGGTTCAGTTCCCAGCACCTACATAGTGTCTCATAATCACCTGTAACTCACGGTGCAGGAGATCTGACTCCCTCTTTTGGTCTCCATGGGCACCAGGCAAGCATATGGTACACATACACACATGCAGGGAAGCACTTGTACTTATAAAATAAAAACAAATAAGAGATAAACACAAGAGTGACAAAGTAGCAGCAATCTCTAGGCTAGCTCTGCAGGGTGAATGCGGGTGCAATGGCAGGAGCTGGAGCAGCCACTGAGGATCATGAAACAAACACTGGATGTTCAGAGGCAGAGAAAGATCTCAGAAGCCCGAGATGTTCAGATGATTTGGGGACATCATTAATTAAACTCCCATTCTCTACTTTTTAGCCTCTTACCTCAGAGAAACCAAGCCTCTGTCGTCTAGGTTGTTATTAATTCTATCTGCCTGTTTCATGCCTGAAACTCATGTTGGGAAGATGTTGCCTAGCTGGGGTTCCAGCAGCTAGCCCAGGATATCTCTGGTCCCTGCCAGTCCTGTGGTTGCAGGAGGGCAGCAAGGCTGGGCTGCAGGCTCACCTGTCTTCTCTCATTCCCTCAGATGAACTGCTTCTCCTTAACCCCAGTCCTGATCTCTCACCATTGATCTACATTTAAAACTAAAATGGAACAAAGAAAAAAAATCCAAATGGAAAACTCAGCCGCTGCTCAGAGACGGGGTTTTTCTTGCAGTCTCTCTGAGAAGCCAGAGACTTTACAGCTGATGTACAGGGTGCGGGAGAAAGCTTATAAAATATTATTCCTTTTACCCCCCTTTTACCAAAACATGAGTCATTTTTTAAAACTGACTCTGAGTTTTCTCTTTAAGCCTGATTTCCCAGCATGCCTAGGATAGAGCACTTCCCAGGGAAGAAATATTTAGGTCCATATGGTTTCTCTGAAGTCTGGCCGACGGCTGGGGATTTCCATGGGGTTAGGGGACGGAATGGGAAGGCTAAAGGTTTGGGGTGTGGCAAGGCAGAACTGGAGAGGGGATGACTGGAGCCTCTAGCACAGCAGACACGAGGCAGGCTGGTGTTGGGCAATATTGTGGGACACAGAGGTTTATTGTTGAAGACAGGATGCCTAAGCTGTTGGTTCCAGGAGCACAGCTTCACCCGTGGCCTTCTCTGGGATGCGCAATGCTATAGGCACCAGTGCCTAGTCAGACTGGACAACCTTAGGAGAAGCAGAAATCCAGCAAAGTGCCTGGGAGAAGGCTCAGGTGGTAACACGTGTGGTACACAGCATGGAGACCTGAGTTGGATACTCAGAACCCACTGGGGCAAAGGCTGCTAGGAGGGGACCACTTCTGTCACCCCTGTGCTGAGAAAATACACACAGGTGGGTTCCAGGGGCTCACTTGCCAGCCTAGATAATCAGTGAGTTCCAGGCACAGTGAGAGACCCCATCTTAAGAAATAAGGCGGGAGGGGGCTGGAGAGATGGCTGGTAGGTTAAGAGCACTGACTGCTCTTGCAGTGGACCCAGGTTCAGTTCAGTTTCCAGTACACACACGGAGGCTTGGAACCACCTGCAAATCTAGGGATCTGACATGTTTTTCTAGCCCCTGAAGGCACTGCACACATGTGACACAGAGACATACATGCTGACAGAACACCCATACACATAATGTGAAAATTAAGGGGGAAAAGGAAAGAGGAGGGTAACACACACCACAGACACATGTACACACACTCACACACACATGCACTCACAGACAC
>JADRCH010010162.1:0-36830 GCA_019843965.1 Rhynchomys soricoides
GCCCCTCTGGCCTGAGACAGGGCCGGAGTGGAGAGGCCACTAGCCAGAGCGTGAGTCACGGTCCGCAAGGGGCCGGGTGGGTCGCGGTGATCCTGAACGGGTGCTGGGCGCCCCGGATCGTACAGTGTCCCCACGGTGCAAGCCTGGAGACCCCAGACCCATGCCGCCTACCGTGCTCAGCTGGGCCCCCATGGTGGCGAAGAAGACAACGACTGCACCGTACTACACCCGCTACTCAGTCGGCCGCTCCCCCAACAACCCGCCCCAGCCGCAAAACCTCGGAGGCGGGGAAGCCCTGCGGAGCCAGTCAGGAGCGCGGAGGTGGGCGGATAGGGGGCGGGGATTCCAGTATCCCCGCCCACTTCCGCTTGTGACGATGGAAGTGCGCTCTGAGTGGCTGGCGGCACTGCACCGAAGGGGCTCAGCAAGACTAGCTACTGTGGCACCGCTGTGTGGCTTCGGGCGGTAGCTTGTCTCCTCTGGACCTGTTTTGTCTCGGTGAAGAGTATAAGATGTAGCCCCCATGATGGGCTCTCAAATCCTGGACCTTCGGTTCTGGGAGCCTGCAGGAGCCGATTGTGCTGACCGGTTTCTAATCATGCCCGGGGCGTGTTGCCAACACCACTGGCCACGGAGTTCTGGCCACAGCCCTGCCCTGCCCTGCCCCATTTCAAGCCTGTGATCTCTTCCTTCCTTCCTG
The DNA here is from genome assembly GCA_019843965.1 of Rhynchomys soricoides. Taxonomy (NCBI): domain Eukaryota; kingdom Metazoa; phylum Chordata; class Mammalia; order Rodentia; family Muridae; genus Rhynchomys; species Rhynchomys soricoides. The sequence goes on from JADRCH010010162.1 coordinate 701, forward strand.
AACAAATCTCCAAACGTACTGAGGCCAGTTCCGGATTAAAGTTTAGGTGTCACCTCTTCAACTAGGGCAGCTCTGGCCCTGTGCTCCCTCGAGGGACGCCACTGGTGCAGAGTGGTCTTTGTAGCGCTTCAGTTATCCTGCCTGTTCATTCATGATGCTCTGCGTTCACACACCCATCCCACTAGACCGTGGGGCTTCCCCAAGTCAGGAGTCTGCAGTCAGTTCTCCGTGTGCCTGGAACCCAGAAGAGAGCCTGTCACACGGGTACTCTATATAAACACTTGCTTGAATGTGTGATATACTGAGGAGGTGAATAGTCCCCGGTATTCCGGAGCATTCTTCAGCATGGTGCTGGCCAAATAGGGAATGGAAGACCGCTCTGAGAGCACCCGGGGCCTGCAGAGCCTGGAGGTGGGAACAAAGTGGATAGAACAGCAAGGCCAGAGAGGCTGAGACAGGTGTGGCTGTGAGAGTGAGTGATGTGAGACCCGGATCAGCATGGGAGCTCAGAGGGCTGGGCAACAGAGTGAGCAAGAGACTTGCTGCATGAAAATAGGGAACTAGGGCCTGACTTGGTGACCCAAGCGTTCAATCCCAGAAGAGGCAGGTGGATCTGCGTGAGTTCCGGGTTACACGGTGAGACTGTACTAGTTACTTTTCTGTTGCTGTGGTAAAACACCATGACCAAAGGCAACTTTAGGGAAGACGGAGTTTATTTTGGCTCACAGTTCCAGAGGGATAAGAGCCCATTATAGCTGCCTGAACTTCAAATATGAACCTGAGAGAGAATTGGAGCTATACGCTCTCAAAACTCACCCCCAGGGACATTTCTTCATCCAGCAAGACCACACCTCCATACTTCCCCACAAACCATCATAAATTAGGGGCTAAACGTTCAAATACATGAGCCTATGAGAGCCATTCCTTATTCAAACCACCACAGAGATCCTGTCTCAAATAAATAAATAAATAAATAAATAAATAAATAAATAAGGAACAATAGCCAGCACATCATGATTGCAGAACTTGGATAGTGAAGGCAAGGGTTCAAGGTTATCTGTCCCTGCCTACAGATTGAGTTGAGGTCAGCCTATGCTACATGAGTTCCTCTCTTAAAGAAACAAACAAGTAAAAAATCAGGAGCTAGGATGTGGAGGGGCATCTACTACCCTGGAATACGAGGCTGGATCTAACATCAGTTGAGTATTATTCTGCTTTTAATCTCAGCACTTGGGAGGCTGAGACAAGAGGATCACAAACACAAGCCAGTCTGTTCTATAGAGTAAGGCCTTGTCTCAGAAGGGGTGAGGGTGGATATGGGGGCTCTTCTTGTGCCTAGAAGTAAGTAACCTATGCAGTATGTACTGGAGGTCTGAACTGTGATCTTCATGCTTGCGAAGCAAACATAGCTCCTGTTACTGCCGGAGCCATCTTCCCAGCCTGCACTGCTGCCTTCCTTAGGATCCTTACTGACTGTCCATCTCCTTTTTTTTTTGATTTTTCGAGACAGGGTTTCTCTGTGTAGCCCTGGCTGTCCTGGAACTCACTTTGTAGACCAGGCTGGCCTTGAACTCAGAAATCCGCCTGCCTCTGCCTCCTAAGTGCTGGGATTGTCCATCTCTTTTCTATCTGGCTGAACCTCCTCACAGTTGCTTCTCTTCCTGAAAGCAACATGGGTCAGGGGTCACAGGCAACTGTCCTCATTGAGGCACCTCTCTGCTACTTCAAAGCCTGTCTCTACTCATAGTTCAACCGACTGGCAATAATTCAAACGGAAAGCCAAAGAGATTTCACTCTTAATATTTCCGTGGACACTTCCACAGAAAGGAAACAGCAGGCCTCACACTTGCATGGCCCCCGACTGGCTATATGACCTCCAGCCCTGTTGACTCATGACCTGGGAAGACATAGCTGATATCAAAGTGGAGAATAGTTGAAGCTCATGCCAAAATCTGGACAGATCTTGTCATCTTAGGGGAGGGAAGAGTCATGTGGTCAGGAAAGTTACTATGACTTCTGGATTCTACAGAGGAAGAGTCACAGGTTGGGGAGATGACTCAGACATTAGGAGCACTTGCTACTTTTTCAGAGGACTACAGTTCAATTCCCAGCACTTCCAACCCTGTCAACTCTAGCTCTAGGACAGCCGTTCACAACCTGTGCATCGTAACCCCAAAACGACCACTGGAAAACACAGATTATTTACATTATGATTCATAACAGTAGCAGAATGACACAAAAATAACTTTATGACTGGGAGACACCACTATGTGAGAAACTGTATTAAAGATCGCAGCATCAGGAAGGTTGAAAAGCACTGACCTAAGGGAACCAATGCTCTCTCCTGCCCTCCACAAGTAACTTGTACACAGAAATAAATAAAATAAATCTTAAAAACAAGCCACCTGAGACCCCTCACTGTTCACACTCTCCAGCTGCCTGGGTCCCCAGGCCTACCAGCCTGGAGCTGGAGCACCTGGTGCTTGGCTGCCTCCAGCCCTAGTGAAAACTGAACTCTAGCAAAGTTGTCTGATTTGGTGTCTATTTGAAGACAATGTCTCTCTCACTTTGTAGGCCAAGCTAGCTTCTAACTCCCAGTAATCCTCCTGCCTCTGCCTCCTGAGTCCTGGATCACAAGCTTGTCTCACTATGCCTGACTTGTTCTGTTTGATTATTGAACTGGGTCTCAACTCTCAACAAACTCTCTTCCCAGATCTCTGATATATACAGTGGTTGAGTGCTGCCCATGGTCCTTGCTTCCTAGGGGAACACTGTCTATCTTCCTATCACCCTCTTCTCAACCGCCTGACAATCCTGGCCTCCTCCCCACCCTGTCTGATCCAGACTTTAGCTCAGATAGGTAAATGGCTCCAAAGATAGCAGACAGAGCAAGCCAAGGGAGCCTATGGTCCATTTTCTTTGGAGTGAAGACGATAGATTTCTTTCCAGGCTCCTCCGAGGAGCTGACAATAGGCCTTATGGGGACATCAGGACAAGAAAGTGGCTGACATTGGGAGCAGTTGGCAGTAAAGCTGTTATTTGTCTTCCTATGCACATCTGTCTTCTCTCTCCCCCAGACTTTCATCCCCTGGATGACCACCAGCATCCTGTTCTTTTGTGTGTTTTGTTTGTTACAAATTTTAATTCCTTTTTTTAAAACAGAATTATTTATTTATTTTATATACTTGAGTACACTGTCGCTGTCTTCAGACAGACCAGAACAGGACATCGGATCCCATTACAGATGGTTGTGAGCCACCATGTGGTTGCTGGGAGTTGAACTCAGGACCTCTGGAAGAGGAGTCAGTGTCATCTCTCGAGCCCTAATTTTTTTTTTTTTTTGAGGGGTTGGGGGTCTCTCTGGATAGCCCCAGCTGGTCTAGAACTCACTATAGCCCAAGCTGGCTTTGACCACTCACCTCTGCACTCCTCTATGCTCAGCCTCCTGAGTGCAAGGCTTGCAAACTTGCTACTGCATCCAAGGTCAGGTGTTCCTGCCCACTCTCCTTCCAGGCATTTACCAGGCATTTCATTTCATCTCATTTCATCTGGTGACTGATAAAATCAGGAGGTACACCGTGTCAGCTTTCTCCATTCTTCATGGCACCCAGCACTGGGCAGATCTTCCCAGGGAAAGGCAGCCCTCTGCTTTGAATCCTGTGCATGTATTCCAATCTCCAGCAACTTCATGCTGTGTTTCAGAGTCCTCAGTGATCCTGGCCTGGAACGATGGTCACTAAAGTGGCTCAGGAACCAAATAAGCTTAATCAGAAGAAAAGACATATGATCTAATCCCTCGAGGCCCTGCTGTTACCTAGGACCAGAATTTCCTTATCACTCCATGTCCTTCAAGCATTGGCAGAGAGTATCCCTGGCCCAGCCCAGATCCTTGATCTTCAAAAAAGTCTGAAGGTCATTCCATTTTAGGTATAGGGATAAGTCATCGCCCAGAGAGAACAAAGGATTGATTTTTTAAATTTGTTTGTTTATTTATTTACGTGGGGCTGGGTGCCCATATGCCCATGTGCCATCAGACATGTGGAGGTCAGAAGACAACCCATGAGAATCAGTCCTCTCCTTCCATCTTGTGGGGACCCAAGGAGCAAACTCAGGGCATCCGACTTGCAGGTGAGTGGCTTTCCCTGCTGAGTCACCTGAGTAGCCAAGATGAGGAACCAAATCCCCAGTGAAGCATCGTTTCCCAGGGATGCTGACTCTAGTCCTTCCAGGGATTTAGTGAGGGTTTGGAAAAAGGCTCCCAGGCAGACCTCAAGGGCAGATCTGAGGGCCTGAGTTGGAATTACCCTTCCCCTGGAGGTATCCCAGGTGCTGCTTACAGGTTCAGGAGTTACATTATCGATTAAGTGTAAATAAATATAGAACAGATGATTAAACTCTTATCTCACTTTTTTCTTTCTTTTTTTCTTTTTCTTTTCTTTCTTTCTTTCTTTTTTTTTTTTTTTTTTTTGATTTTTTTTGGTTTTATTGAAAAGGGTTTGTCTGCGTGGCCCTGGCTGTCCTGGAACTATGTAGACCCAGCTGGCCTCGAACTCAGAGATCCAACTGCCTCGGCCTCCCAAATGCTGAGATTAAAGGCATACGCTACCACAGTCCAGTCTTGCCTCACATTTTAGTGTAATTATGTCTCACAGATTGTTCAAGATATACTTACAATAAAGAAATCCTGTCAGGCAGTGGTGGCGCATGCCTTTAATCTCAGTACTTGGGAGGCAGAGGCAGGCGAATTTCTGAGTTCGAGGCCAGCCTGGTCTACAGAGTGAGTTCCAGGACAGCCAGAGCTATACAGAGAAAGCCTGTCTTGAAAAACCAAAAAGAAGAAGGAGGAGGAAGAGGAGGAAGAGGAGAAAGAGGAGGAGGAGGAGGAGGAGGAAGAGGAGGAGGAAGAGGAAGAAGAAGAAGAGGAGAAAGAGGAGGAGAAGGAGGAGGAGGAGGAAGAAGAGGAGGAAGAGGAGGAAGAGGAGGAGGAGAAGTCCTAGGCCTTCAGACATCTCAGTTGTTTGCCTGGTACCAGGTAAAATAAAACTAAATTGAAATTCCGGCAAGCAATGACTAACTTTCTACTCAAATGTGCTGAACTGAATATATGAGGCAGGTACTATTGGATGTAGGACATGACGCAAGGGTTGCCAGGACAATGAGATGGGAAGTGATGCTGGAAGTTAGTGGGGCCTTGAATACCAGGGTGTTCTGAGAGTAGCTACTAGCCTTGGTCAGGGGGGACTTGAACTTCGAGGGTCACAGACAGACCTTACTATAAAGTACTCTGTGAACCAGGCGTGGGGTGCACACCTCAGAACTCGGCACCCAGGATGTAGAAGATGGAGAATCAGGAGTTCAAGATCTTTGGCTACTTAATGAGCCTGAGTCCAGCCTGAGATACATAAGACCCTATCTCAGGCGCGTGTACACACATGCGCCCTCCAAAACCCATGCCACAAGAAAGCATAAGAGTCCCTGTGACTCCTGGAAAGGCTGAGTAAGGGAAGGGGCCAGGAACCAATGAGAGAGCACCTTCAGTGACTAGCTAGATCCAAGGGCTCGAACCTTTGGTCAAAGAATAAGAGAACATTCCTGAACTCTTAGGCTTGAGGTTCACCAGCTAGGAAGACCAGGCACAGAGGCATGCCCTGGAGAGATGCCTCAGTGGGTTAGGGAGCTGAGTTGTAAGGAACCCTCTGGAAAGAGAGATGCTGTAGCTCGGATTACCCCACCAATGTCATGTGTGCTTCAGGAACACCCCCCCCCCCCGGGGACCCCAGGGTCCAAGGTGGGGAGGAGAGAATAAAGTACTCCTAGGAGGGGAGGCAAGAACCAGACACAGAGACGTACAACCCTTCCAGCCAGATCCCTGCAGGGCCTGTGAAATGTTTAGCTGTGCTCTAAGGACATAATCCCTGGGCTCTTACAGTGTGCAGGGAATCGTGTTCCAGCGTTTTTAGAAGGAAAGCAGGGCCGGGGATGCTCCAATAAAGGGAAAGGTAGATGCAGGCCAGTGGAAAATACACTTACCATTTGGTTGGGTGTAGCAAAGACCCTTCGTTGGGAGGGGTGCTGAGATGATGGCCTCGTCTCTGGTCTCACCAAAGCCACCCCTGAAGCCTCTCCTGAAGTTGCACAATCTAGACCCATCCTTGAGCAATCTCTAAGCAAACAGGGCCGGTCCTGTTGAAACAAGCGGTGGCGCCCAGGCATGGTGTGGTAATCCTCTCAGGATGTTGCTGAATACCTCCCAGCCAGGAGGATTCATTACCTAAAGGGCAAGAAGAACCTGGCCCAGTCCCCCAGAGAGCAACTAAACCCCTTACCCAGAGGTTTCTATTTCATCTTACAGAAGTAAGGTCAAGGTTCAGAGATACAAGGCCACACCGCCAGACAAGAGTGAAGCTAGAGTCCTCACCTGTGATCTACTTCCTTAGGAGACTGGCTCCCCCACCACCTCCTGCCTCTGGAATGAGGCACCCTTCCTTCTTTAATGTCTACCTGGGATGTCAGGGTGGCCAGGGTGGTTGAAGTGGTGTGGGGGATTCTCTGTCACTCCGCCCACAATGCCAGAAATGTCCACATCTTGGCTGTTAACCATGACCAAAATCTTGACCTTGCATAAATCACTCCTCTCTCCCAGACTCAGTTTCCTCAGCCATAAATGAGGGATTATCTTTAGCTGGGTCTGCTAGCGCATGCACTTGCGAGGTAGAGGCAAGAATATCAGTTCAAAATAGCAAGTTTGAGGGGCTGGAAAGATGGTTCAGTGGTTAAGAGCACTGGCTGCTCTTCCGGAGGACCCAGGTTCAATTCCCAACACCCATATGGAAGATCACAACCATCTTTAATTCTAGTTCCAGAGGATCAAACATCTTCTTCTGGCTTCTAAGGGCACAGGGGACACGGATATACATGCAACTTAGTAAGATAAAGACATATTTAGCAGGGGGTGGGGAGAGGTTGTGTCAGGAATCATTCGTTAACCTCAAAAGACCATCAAGGAGCTGACTACAATGCAGTTGAACTAGGGTCTTTATTTAAACTCAAGCTTGGGTAGCACTGCCATGTCTGCCAAAGCAAAATGGGAGAGTGAAGCCCAAGCCCTCAGTGGGACAAAGTTTTATAGGAAAAAGCAAGCAAGCGAGGGGTTTTCAGCCTGGCAAGCATCTAATGGTATGGCTATTGTAACCTGACAGGTGGGTGCTCTGAGGCAAAACCATGAACAATAACAAACAGCCTAAAAGTACATCTGAAACAATCAGACTAATCTTCAACTGTTAAGAAGTAGCGAGGGAGTAACGCTGGGGTATGGGCCAAGGACAAGCCATGGGGTCCTTCCTGGTACTAGGGTATAGCTTGGGTTCAGCTATAAGTCAAGTTTCTCTTAAGATGGAGGCCGGTCCCAAGATGGAGTAGGTTTGGCCTCTCAAAGGGGAGCAAGTTTGAGCCCAACCCTGAACTATATGACACCCAGTCAGAGATGAAGGGGAAGGGGCATGTGAGGGAGGGACTGGGAGGAGAGGGGAGCTTAGATCCGGATGTAAACTGAATAAATAAATAAATAAATAAATAAATAAATGGGGAAAAAAAAAACAAGAACAAAGACAAGATGAAGGAAGGAGAGAGAAGGGACAGAGACTGATGTCAGATGGACAAGGGAAGGAAGAGTGGGACTAGGGGCTAGGTAGTGTAAGAGCCTTAAGATGCTGTTTCTGAGGTGTGCATTGAAACAGACGCCTGAGGGAGGCATGGGAATAAGTCTAGTAGATAATTGGGGAAGAGCAATCCTGGCCGTAGGAGAGAACATTTGGAGCTGGAGCCTTGGCACAGGGGTTAAGAGAACAGGCTGTTGGGGTTCAATTCCCAGCACCGACATGGCAACTCACAACTGTAACTTCAGTTGCTGGACATCTGACACTCACACACAGACATACAAGCAGGCAAAACACCAATATACGTAAAATAACAATAAATCTTTAGAAAAAAAAAAAGCCAGGCAGTGGTGGCGCATGCCTTTAATCCCAGCACTTGGGAGGCAGAGGCAGGTAGATCTCTGAGTTTGAGGCCAGCCTGGTCTACAGAACGAGAGTTCGAGGATAGTCAAAGCTACACAGAGAAACCCTGCCTGGAAAAATTAAGAGAGACAGAGTCAGCACACATAAAGGCCGTGAGGCAGCAGTGATGACAGTTGTGGTGTTACTGGTCTCTTGGCTAAACCATGTTGTCTTAAGAAAGGTCCCATGCCTGCTGCTTGGTCCATGAGACCATCCTTTGAGACAGTATGCATAAATTCCTAGTCTTTCTGCCAAACTGCCAATGACATCTTTGTGCACTGGTGTGAATGACTGGGAGACACCCTAAAACCAGCCATGAACTGGCTGAGGTCAACAGAAATATCTTCTCTCACAGCTCAAGGCACCTGAAGTTCACAATGCATGTTGCTTCTCTCTGGGGAATTCTCCCACACCTCTCTCCTGAGCAGTGATAGCCAGCCTTTAGTCCTAGCACTTGGGAGGCAAACGCAGATGGGTCTCCATGAGTCTGAGGCCATACTGATCTACAATATCAAGTTCCAGATCAGTCAAGGGCTACATAGCAAGACCCTATCACTAACAAACAAACAAACAAACAAACAAACTGGCTTCTACACCATTTCCCCATGGCCACTTTTCTTTCTTCTTTTTGTGGTTGTTGTTGTGGTGGTGGTAGTGATTTTGTTTGTTTGGAGATAGGATCCCACTGTGTAGACACTTGCTGGCCTGAAACTATGTAGACCAGGCTAGCTCCAAACATAGATATCTGCCTGCTCTGCCTCCTAAGTGATGGGACTAAAGGTATGCACCATGACACCAGCTTTATCTAAAGAAAAAAAAGGGGGGGCGTTTTATTATTTATGTGTAGTGTGTGTGTGTGTGTGTGTGTGTGTGTGTGTGTGTGCATGGGTGTCTATGTGCAGGTCTGAAGAAGTCCTTGAGTCCCACAGCAATGCAGTTACAAGTAGTTGTGACCATGAGTTACCATATGGGTGCTGGGTTTTAAACCCAAATTCTCTGGAAGAGCAGTCAGTGCTCTTAACTGCTAAACCATCTCTTCAGCCCCCAAACCAGAGTTGGGGGCGGAGCAGGCTGGTGACACTGGGTGACGCCAAAGAAGAGAGTAAGGAAGAGGAGATGGGACATAAGGAACACAGAAAGCTGTCTGGGTCAAGCACGGTGGCATATGTTTGTAAGCCCAGCACTTGGGAGGTAGAGGCAGCAGGAGCAGGAGTTCAAGGTTACCCTTGGCTCTGCGGTGAGCTTAGGAGCGGAAGTGATGGACCAGTGGTTAAGAGTGCTGGTCAGTCTTGCGGAGGAGCCAAGTTCAGTTCCCAGCACCCAGGCAAGATGGCTCACATCATCTGTAACTCCAGCTCCAGGGAATCGGAAACCCTCTTCTGATCTCCTTGGACACCAGGCACATACGTGGTGCACATGTAGGTAAACCATACATGAAAAAAATAATTTATTGGGGGCTGGAGAGATGGCTCAGCAGTTAAGAGCACTGGCTGCTCTTCTAGGAGTCTTGAGTTCAATTCCCAGTGACCACATGATGGCTCACAACCATCTATAACGTGATCTGATGCCTTCTTCTGGTGTGTCTGAAGACAGCGACAGTGTACTCACATACATAAAATAAATCTTAAAAAAAAAAATCTGGTTTGTTCTCACCTTGAAATTTTATATTTGCAAAGTTCTTATGCTTCCAGCAAGCACTCTCACTCTTAGGGGAAGATGCCAAAGGTCACCAAAGGTATAGCAAAGCGGTGGTGGCACATGCTTTTAATTCCAGCACTTGGGGGGCAGATGCAGGCAGATCTGTGAGTTCAAGGCTAGCCTGGTCTACAGAGCGAGTTCCAGAACAGCCAAGGCTACACAGGGAAACCCTGTCTTGAAAAGTGTTTTTGTTAAATCGTCTGTTCAGGGTTTTCTATATGTGACAGATATTGTAACTCACGATGACAGACTGTGGATTACAACTGGGGAAACTGAGGAAGATGGCCATCCAACAAGTTTTACCAGGCAAGACAACTGGAGTGGAGCTGGAGGAGACAGGAAGTCAGGTTGGCAGATGAGAGTCCCGGCAACTGGACTAGCAGTAGGGAGGTATCTAAAAGAGACACTGATGCTCCTATCCCCCATCAGGCGGTTGAAACAATGGCCCCCAGAAATCTCCTGGTAGGGGAGGGAAAGGATGAAGCCTGGTACCAGCCAGAGAAGGAACTTGTCTCCCAGGAAGAGATTCCACAGTTCTGACAGCTTGTCGGAGCACCTCCCAGGAGAGACTGATGGGCAGGGCCACACCTCTACCTGCTTGTTCAGGCTAAATCTCACATCAGGACCAGAAGATGGGCTAGGTGAGGGTGGGGTGGGGGCGGCAGGTGTCACTGTATTGCTGGAAAAACCAAGGTCCTTTTGGGGGGGTTCTTAGTTTCACTGATAAAATAATTCAGCAACAGACTCCAAAGGAAGCTCTCGGAGGATTTTATTAAAGGTTAAGAGAAAAACAAGGCAGGCAAGCTGTAAGTCTCAGCAGGTACCAGAAGGGAAATGGAGAACACCCTGCTGACTTTGATGGAGACTGACAAGCAGCCACACAGCAACAGGAGAAGGGGGCTTCAGAGAAAGTGTGGAAGAGCCCGGAGCACCTTGGAAAACACGCTCCTGCCAGGATCCAGAAGAAAGAGAAGCAAATAAAAAGAAGAAAAAAGGAAAGCTTCTGCTTTGCTGAGTAACTTAGAAAGTGGGAAAGAAACAGGCAGAAATCCCACCAGTGGCTGGAAGCAGCTGCCTAAGAGAAGAGGTTTCTGGGCTGGGAAAAGTACATTATCTCCTTGAGGGGAATCGTCAGTCCTCCCAGCTCCTCTTGGGTAGCTTAGAGTGTCAGGTCTCCACCTGGGATAGAGATGGAGTTTAGAACAAATCTAGATCATTCCACCCTTGTATAAGCATCATACAAAGCCTTATACTAGAAGGCTTATAAACGTCAAGGGAAGGCAAACCGATGTTTACATTCCTAGTGTTACCAGGGAAATAGGAGGCTCTGGAGCTACTGTAGCAACTGGGCCTCTTTTTCAGTCCCTCTTCTCAAAGTGACCGCACTGAAATCGTTGCCTTTCTCTGCTTCCTGCTATTCTTTGCTACTTTAATTGGGGACATATGACTAAGCCTAGCTTGTGACAGCTGCCAGGACAAATGACCCTAAAACCCCAGCTTCGGTGTCTCTGTCTCTCCGTCTGTCTCTCCCTCCCTCCCCCTCCCCGATTTAACCCTAACCCTAACCCTGATTTCTGAGACAGGGTCTCAGAAATAGCCAGGCTATCCCGGAACTCACAGAGATCTCTTGTCTCTGCTTTCCAAATGCTGGGACTAAAGGCGTGCTCAACCATGCTGGGCTCCTAGCCACATTCTTAACAGGGTGTGGCTCTGGTAGACAGAACCCTAATTCAAACTAGCTGCGTAGGAAGGTTCTGGGCTGGCTCATCCACTGGAAGGAGAATCCTTGAGAGGGGCTAGGGTTCCTCTTTCACCTCTCGCTCTCTGAATAGGGAGCCTCAGCTCTCCCACCAACACAGGGATCTTCCCACCTGGGTTCTGCCATAATTTAGTCCAGGGAAGCAGATAAGAAAAAAAAAAAAAAAAATCTACAGGAAAGACTCTTATTGGTCTGTTTTGTCACGTGTCCATCTTGGGCCCCATCAATGGTGCCAAGAAGTTGGCATCCTTAACGGCTCAGTTTAGGTCAGGTGATCGTTCTTTATCCAGTCATACTAATGGGGGTGGAGTTAAGTGGGAGATCTAGAAACTCTCCCTGGGACCAAGGTAATGGGGACTGTGGGCCTGGAATGTCCTCAGAAGGATCTGCATATCAGGACCACCTGAGGAGGGAAAAGACTGGAATGCTCAATTTACACAGCCACAGAGAGAGAGAGAGAGAGAGAGAGGGAGAGAGAGAGGGGCAGGCCTAGGAGCCTGCTCAATTTACACAGCCTCACAGCAGAGGCACCAGCTGACATCCCTAGTTATCTATTCATTCATTCATTCATTCATTCATTCCCTCCCTCCTTCCCTCTGTCCCTCCTCTTCCTCCTCCTCCTCTTTCATTCTTTGATACAGGTTTTCTGTGTCCTAGAACTCACTCTGTAGACCAGGCTAGCTTCAAACTCATAGATCCACCTGCCTCTGCCACCTGAGTGCTGGGATTAAAGGCGTGCGCCGCTATCATGTTTTTAGGTGTGGTTACACATACTAGCTTCTTCCACAACACACCAAACTAGAGCCTATGGAGTCACCATAATCGTTCCCATTTTACAGACAGGGAAATTGAGTCACGGACAGGCCAGGTGCTAGGGTGACATCCCATTTCTTTATTTTTTTAAAAGATATATTTATTTATTTTATATATATATATATAAATATATATAAAATTATATATATATTTATAATTATATATATATATATATATATGAGTACACTGTAGACACACCAGAAGAGGGCATCGGATCCCATTACAGATGGTTGTGAGCCACCATGTGGTTGCTGGGATTTGAACTCAGGACCTCTGGAAGAGCAGTCAGTGCTCTTAACCGCTGAGCCATCTCTGCAGCCCCCAACACCCCATTTCTTAATCAGTATTGCACTGCCCACTCTTTTTTGCCCTCGTTTCTCTCACTCGTTTTTAAAACTTAATTTAACATACAAACTGTCTGTCTGAATGCATGTCTATGCATCATGGGCATGCTTGATGCCCACCAGAGACCAGAAGAGGCCGACAGATTCCCCAAACTGGACTTTTATAGAAGGTTGTGAGCCAACAGGTAGGTACTGGGAATCAAATCCAATCCTATGGGAAGAGCATCCAACGCTCTTAACCTCCCCACCATCTTCCCAGCCTCCCCTTCACCATTTCTCCCATGCCACCGAACGCCTGTTACACTCTTCACAGCCCAGTAAGAGTCTAAGATGGACTCATAGCAGGTAGCTGGCCAGACACAACAGGATGGGGCTACCTTTTTTTTTTTTGGTTTTTTCTCTGTGTAGCCCTGGCTGTCCTGGAACTCACTCTGTAGACCAGGCTGGCCTCGAACTCAGAAATCCGCCTGCCTCTGCCTCCCAAGTGCTGGGATTAAAGGTGTGTGCCACCACAGCCCCGCAAGGATGGGACTAACTTGGAAAGGTACTTTTTTGCTAACTGTGTGACCTGGAGCAACTGACCTAACACCTGGCTTCTCTGTGACTCAGTTTCCCCACCTGTAAAATGGGAATGATTATGGTGAGTTCTTGATTCCATAGGCTCCAGTTTAGTGTGCTGTGGAAGAAGCTAGGGGATGCAGCCAAACTGAAGAACATGAAATAGACAGTTTTAGCCAGGCAGTGGTGGCGCACACCTTTAATCCCAGCACTTGGGAGGCAGAGGCAGGCGGATTTCTGAGTTCAAGGCCAGCCTGGTCTACAGAGTGAGTTCCAGGACAGCCAGGGCTACACAGAGAAACCCTGTCTCAAAAATCCAAAAAGAAGAAGAAGAAGAAGAAGAAGAAGAGGAGGAGGAGGAGGAGGAGGAGGAGGAGGAGGAGGAGGAGGAGGAAGAAGAAATAGAAATATACATTGTTTGGACTTTTTATTGTTTTGAGATAGGATCTCTTCTTTGAATTTTTTAAAAAATGTATGTGTGTGTGTGTGTACGTATGTATGTATGTGTGTGTGTGTACGTGTGTGTGTACGTATGTGTGTGTGTGTGTGTACGTGTGTGTACGTATATGTGTACGTATGTGTGTATGTGTGTGTGTATGTATGTGTGTACGTATGTATGTATGTGTGTACGTATGTATGTATGTGTGTATGTATGTTGTATATATGTATGTGTGTACGCACGTATGTATGTATGTATGTGTGTACGTATGTATGCATTTGGTTTTTTTCCAAAACAGAGCCTCAATAATTGGCTGTCCTGGAACTCACTCTGTAGACCAGGCTGCCTTTCAAGTGCTGGGATTGAAGGTGTGTACCATTATACCTGGCCCAAAAAAATATTTATTCATTTTAAAGAGTTTTAAAATATTTACAATTATTTTGCACATGGAGGCTGCACATGGAGGTCAGAGGGGAACTGTGGAGCTAGACCTCTCCTTTCACTTCTTTGACAGCTTCAGGGATCAAACTGCCAGCAAAGAAAACACTTCACCTGCTGAGCCACCCAGCTGGCCTAAGACAGGACCTTCCTGGGTTGGCCTCAAACTTGCTATGCATCAGAGGATGACCTTGAATTTCTGAGTCTCCTGCCTCCATCTCCCAAGTGCTGGATTCCAGGTAGGCAACACTCTGCCTGGCTTACACCGGGCTACTAAGCCAACCTAGGGTTTTGTGCATGGTAGGCAAACACTCTGCCTACACAACAGTTCCAGCCCATGTTAGGACGGACTTGGGATCTTCTGCTGCAGTCCAGCTTGGCCCAGGATGACCTTGGCCATCCCAACCCCCTGCTTCTCTCTGCTGGAATTACAGCTCTTCTACAGAATTCTCGAGAAGTTTATTTCCCCCCCTCCACTGACTTATTGACAATGTTTTCTTCTATCACATTGGTTGTGTCCTTACAGTTGTGTGCTCCTTTTGATTTTAATCTAACGCCTACTTAGTTTGCTTCCATTTGGATCTGCATGGCTGCTTTTTTGGTGGTCTTTAATGCAGTGAATGTTTAAACACTTCCTTAGTTCCTGGCTCAGCAAGGTGTTTCTAGCTAATGTTATTTCCAGTTCTGGTCTTAGAAATCTTAATTATCTGTACTCAATAATTATAAAGATTTGTTTATTTGTTTGGACACACCAGAAAAGGGCATCAGATTCCATTACAGATGGTTGTGAGCCACCATGTGGTTGCTGGGAATTGAACTCTGGACCTCTAGAAGAACAGTCAGTGCTCTTAAGCACTGAGCCATCTCTCCAGCCCACTCAATAATTATAGAAACAAGATCTTGTTTGCTTGTTTTTTAACAAAACCTTAAGTGTTTGGTTTTATCAATGGAGGCTCAGGAGCAGAGGCTGCAGTGAAAGCCTGCTAGCTCAGAGAGGCAGAGAAAGCACCAGCTGACTTACCTCTTCTGCTGACATCCCAGAAGCAATGCCCCTCTCTTAACACTGTCTCAAAAAGCCTCCTTCAGACTGAATGTCCCTCCCTTCTACTTCCTGTGCTCCTCTATCTGTCCTCCTGACTGCTTCTTACTCTTTCTGACTTTTTCTTAATAATCCTTTGTTCACCTCATGTCACCTGTTGCTTGCCTATAGTTGGCTTTATTTAATCCTGTTTACAATATTCAAGAGGAAAGCTTTTGGATTAAAGGTGTGTGCTAAGGCTGAGCCACACCACAACTAACCAACTCAATAAATAAAATAATCTCGAGGTTCACAGTATAATTCAACATCCTGCAACAAGATCTGCTGGACAACATTCCATCCATGCTACACATACATACTTTATTCAAATGTCCATTTGTAGATTTGCCTTGGCATGACCACAGCCATCTTGAATCATAATGTCCATGATTGCCCCAAATTATCCTTGGTCAACCAGACATTGATGTGTGCACGCTGGAGGCAGAGGCAAGTGGTCCACATCTCTCCATCCTCATTCATGCTTATTGCCAGAGCCTACCTACAAGCTCTTTTAGTAAATTTTTAAAAATTAATTATTGTTATGTGTATGGGTGTTTTGCCAGCATAGATAGCAATGCACCACATGCATGCAGTACCTGATAAGGCCAGTAGAGGGTGCGGGGTCATCTCCTGTTGTGAGATGCCGTGTGGTCGCTAAGAACTGAACCTGGATCCTGAGGGAGAGCAGCCAGTGCTCTTAACTGCTGATCCATCTTTCAGCTGCTGGCTGCAGTCTTTCAGTGTGAACCTCATCCATCATTAAAAGGTACAGAGGAGGTAGCTGAGCGGTGCTGGCACACGCCTTTGATCCTACCTAGCACTCTGGAGGCAGAGGCAGGCAGATCTCTGTGAGTTTGAGGCCAGCCTGGTCTACAGAGTTAGTTCCAGGACAGCCGGAGCTACACAGAGAAACCCTGTCTCAAGAATAAAAATAAATAAATAAATAGGTATAGAAGGGGCCTCTTCCTCTGGTCTCTGATTCTCTTCAGATATACTACCATGTTGTCTGTCTGTCTGTCTGTGGCATTAATAACTCTAATAAGGTCCTTAGTTCCAAGTAAATGTTTAAGTCCTCTTGGAACCATCCAAATCTTGATAGATTCTACTATACCCGGTGAGAAGTACCATCTCACGTATGGCTGAGGATGATCTTGAGCTTCCTCCTGAGTGCTGGGATTACAGGTCTGCACCACCATGCTCACGTGGTGTGGTGTGGGTTGTGAGGGTCTCTGCAACCACCAAGGCCAGCAGGGTAAATAAATAGAGCCTCCCTTTCTAATACTTAGCTGCCTGTCTTAGGGTTTTATCGATGTGGACAGACACCATGACTAAGATAACTCTTTTTTTTTTTTTTTCCAAGATAACTCTTATAAGAGAAAACATTTCATTGGAGCTGGCTTACAGTTCAGATGTTCTGTCCATTATCATCATGGTGGGAAGCATGACAGCATGCAGGCAGACATGGTGCTGGAGGAGCCAAGAGTTCTAAATCCACATCTGAAGGCAGCTAGGAGGAGGCTCTCTTCTACTCTGAGCAGCACTTGAGCCCTGGGAAACCTCAAAGCCCACCTATTCAGTAATACACTTTCTCCATCAAGGCCACACCTCCGAATAGTGCCACTTCCCATGGGCCAAGCATCTACAAACCACCACACTGCCCCTCCCAATTTAAACCTAACTTCATTGAAAAACCCCCAAATAAACCAATATCTCCTAGTCAGTTTGCAACCTTTTACTAATATGTCCTAGGGATGTTCTCTATGGCAACAAAGCTCAAGGCATCCTAGAAATGGGGACTACATCAGCTAGCCAGCCTTAACCTCATTCCATGCCCCTTCTACAGCAAAGGGCTGTGCTGGGCCTGTGTGTCTAATGACTAAACAGCTCTCTGATCAGCCAGAGGTGTATGCTATCAAAGAACTTTCTCCTCATTCCCTGAGTGTTAGAAGTAAATTCTTACTTAACCCGATGCTTACCCAAAGACAAACTCACCTTACCAGAGACCTTTGCAGCTTAGACAATGAGCTACAGCCTTTCACATAAGCTGTCATTGTAAATGTCTTTTAGGTTCTAGCCTCTGGTTACATGGTCAACCATTAAGAAAGTTTTATGTCAACTTGGCCCAAGCTAGAGTGACTCAGAGGAGGGAGTCTTGATTGATATAATGAGGCATAAGATTAGGCTGTAGGCAACCCTGTAGGGCATTTGCTTAATTAGTGACTGAAGAGGCAAAGCATATCACATTGTGGGTGGTATCACCACTGGGCAAGTACTGGTCCTAGGTTCTATAAGAAAGCAGGCTGAGCAGGTCATGGGGAGCAAGGCAGAAAGCAGCATCCTTCCATGGCCTCTGCATCAGCTCCTATAATAGACTCACAGACCTCAGTACAACTGACTCCGAGATGGAAATACACCAGGCTGTAAAACCCAGCGCATAGAAAGCACCACTTGCCAAAACTAAAACAAAGGCTTAATGCATCAAAGTCCATAGTTCTGGAAAAGTTTCTAAACGGACTAACCTTGCTTTTCTGGCTTCTGTAGTTCAGCTTCTGGCTAACTGTTCTTGTTAACTGAAGGATGTCAACCCAGAACACGGTTTTTGTGTTTAAAAGCTCACCCTGAGAATGTACTACACCGGGATCCCCAACACCCAGGAGAGTCGCCTGTTGGCTGATAAAGGCTTTCTATTGGCTCAATCTCACGTCTGAGCAGCCTCCTCCGGTGGCTGCTCCACAACACTCCTGCCCCCAGGTTACTGCCCTGTAGGCTTAGGTTTTTCAAAACCTACTTTAATAAGGGTTCTTAAATGCTTCGACCTCCCTTCTAGCCCAGCACCCACCAGAGGTAGGGGAAAAGAAAGGTTAATAGGAAATGGGGGTCGTAGGCCTGTTGAGAAACAGTTCTTTGGGGCGATTCCAATCTGCATTGTCAGTAGTCCAGTCCACTAGCAAAACACCAAACATAAATCAGTAACAGTGGCTAGATCCAGCAGAAAACACAAGTCAGCAGAAGCAGCAAGAAGCAGCCGGAATACCACCAGAAGTTCTTTGGTGCCTTTCTCTCTACGAAGTCAAGAAAAGTAGAGATCAACAAAGACCAGCAAAGTGTTGCAAGGTGAGCCAATGCAAGAGTATCCTCTCACTGTCTGTGGGGTTATATTTATATTCTTTCTAAATATCACACTGCCTCTCAAGCATCCATTCTAGCAAACATCATATCTCCCTTAACAAGGTAGCTTCCAGTAAAACACCACGTGTCTGTTCTTGGCAAAACATCCTCTCATGTGTCTACTTCAGCAAACTTAAGTAGAAACTTTGGACAGTCAGTTGTGTTGGATGGTGTTTTGCTGGGGCAAACATGTGAGGAAGTGTTTTCCTGAAGTGGACACAGGTGAAAGACTAAGGCAGACTCGTGAAGGAACGTCTCACTGAAGCAGACACAGGAGAGAGGATGCTCTGTTAAAGCAAGCATGTGGAAGGACGCGTGATGAAGGATTCTTTGCTAACAACACACATTTATTGGTCTGCCTTACATTGCATAGTTGAGCTGTATTTGTCAGGACTCCTCTGACTCAGGAGTCAAGAGGCAAGACACATGGAGGACACATGATGTTTGGAGGACTCCATGGAGTGACAGAGAGAGAGAGAGAGCTCTTGGCTCGCTGGTACAGCTAGCTGTACAACACTTGTGGGTCTCGTGTCCTCGCTGATCTTTGCTTCCCTGAGAGAGGCAGAGCTGAGAACTTCTGGTGTTCCTGTTGATCCCTCCTGCTGACTAGTGCCAAGGCTGAGGCCTGGCTGTCTCTGCTAGGTCATGGCACTGCTGTTGCTAACCCGACTCTACCGAACTGTATCCATGAAGCATTTGCCAGTGGATTGAGCTCCCACCGCCTGCTAACCTGTGAACTGAACTGCCGATTTCTAGACAACACAGACGGGAGCTGCTCTAAAGAACTATTTCTAAACAGGTCCCCTTCCCCCATATCCTTTCTTTCCCACTACCTCTGGTGGGTGGTGGGCTACAAGGGAGGTTACAGCGTTTAAGAACCCATCATTAAAAATAAGGTTTGAAAAAACTAAAGTTACAGCAAAGCATCCTCTCATAAGACAGCTCCTAGAAAAACATCACCTGACACAACTGACTCTCCAGAGAAACCAGTCATCTCCACTTCACTGTCCTGTTTGAGTTCCTGCCCTGTCTTCCTTTCATGATGAAAATAAAGTAGAAGCATAAACTAAATAAACCCTTTGCTCCCAAAGTTGCTTTGGTCATAATGTTTTGCCATGTCAACAGTGATTCTAACTGGTACTAGGGTAGTGGGAAATTACTGTGTCGACCTAATGGTAGGTTTGGGGGGAAGATTATAGAAAAACTTTGGAACTTTTTGGTGAGAAAAACCACTGAGTGTTGTAAGATTGGTGAGCAAGCAACATCCCCCCAGGACCATGGCTTCAGCTCCTGCCTCCAGGTTCCTGCTCTGAGTTCCTGTCCTGACTTCCTTTGATGATGAACATTGACATGGAAGTGTGAGCCAAGTAAATCCTGCTTTCCCAATTTGCTTGTGGTCCTGGTGTTTCATCACAGCAATAGTAACTCTAATGGAGAGGCCTGTCTGCTTCCCAATCAAGGCATTTATCAGAAGGCCTCAAAGAAATTTCAGATCAGTCCAACACAATTCAAGATCAGCTTGGTACTTGTCTTAGTGAGGGTTTCTATTCCTGCACAAACATCATGACCAAGATGCAAGTTGGGGAGGAAAGGGTTTATTCAGCTTACACTTCCATGCTGCTGTTCATCATGAAAGGAAGTCAGGACTGGAACTCAAGCAGGTCAGGAAGCAGGAGCTGATGCAGAGGCCATGGAGGGATGTAACTTACTGGCTTGCTTGCTTCTCCTGGCTTGCTCGGCCTGCTTTCTTATAGAACCCAAGACTACCAGCCCACAGATGGTACCACTCACAAGGACTCTCCGCCCTTGATCACTAAATGAGAAAATGCCTTACTGCTGGATCTCATGGAGGCATTTCCTCAACTGAAGCTCCTTTCTCTGTGATAACTCCAGCTTGTGTCAAGTTGATACAAAACCAGCCAGTACAGTACTCCAAGTCCAAGAGGTCTAGACCTCCTGACTTTGGCCCCTGGAGATACCCTCCCCCAGGACCAGTGCTGAGCAAGTCTCCACCTCAGCATGGACTCTTGGACCCTCCCTCACGGCTCCTCTCCTTACTCAGCCCATTTCTCCTTATTACCTTCATCCCACCTTCTCTCCTCAGAAGTTCCGATCGACAAACCAAGTTCAACCCCACCAGGGTTCACCCTGAGGAAACAAGTTCACAAGGCTCACTTATAGATCTTGGGTGACCTCAAAGCATGGATGAAAGCTTTCCCATAGCCCCACAGAATGACAGAGTCCTGCGGCAATTAACGCGTGCACGAGTTTCCATTAGGGTTTCCACTGCTGTGAGGAGACACCATGATCAAGGCAATTCTTATAAAAGAAAGCATTTAATTGGGTCTGGCTTACAGTTTCAGAGGTTCAGTTCATTATCATCACTTCAGGAAGCATGGTAGCACGCAGGTAGACATGATGCTGGAGGAGCAGAGAATTCTACATCTTGATCCAAAGAGAGCCAGGAAGAGACACTCTCTTCTGCAGGTAGCCAGGAGGAGGCTCTCTTTCTATACAGGGTGGAGCCTGAGCATAGGAGGAGACCTCAAACCCACCTACACAGTGACACACTTCCTCCAATAAGGCCACACCTCCTAATAGAGCCACTTCCCATGGGCCAAGCATCTACAAACCACCACATATACGTATACACATACATATACATCATATACATAATAAACATATGCATAATTTACATATATACCATATACACATACATATACACATACATCATATACATAATAAACATATACATCATTTATACATACACATACATATACATGTATATATGTGTGCAAAATATACGTGTAGACTATATAATATATGTAATATATATCATATATATTATATATTCTACAACCTCCCAACTCCCAAGACCCTGAAGCCATGTGCAATTAGGATACAGAAGGCTGGGAGGTGGGGGTGGCTGGAGTCACAGGTGAAGGCCCAGTAACCCTCCCCCACCACTCCTTTATAAGAGAATGCCAACAGTTAATAAGCCCTATGACCGTGGACACTCACAATCAGGCACAGTTGGTCTGATAAACATGGTGGCTATTAAGAGCACTTGAGAGGCACATTCCAGTCAGGACTACATAGTGAGACACTGTCTCAAACAAAACAAAACGAAACACCCCCAGATGACAGAGGTCATCAGTGTTATGTGTCTGTGACTCCATTGGCCGGGCTAGGGTAAAAAGAAATTGCATGGCCGAGCTTCTTTCACTTCGTTCTGTGTTCCTCAGTGCAGCTGACCTTAGTTTTTTCCCACCACGTGATGAGGCAATCAAGGGAACTAGGCATCCTTGCGACCCTGGAGTCCTCCCCAACAGTCAAGAGGAGCACTTGTTCATTTCCACAAGTTAAAGCAAGCTAAGACATGGTCAGACCTGTGGTACAGGGTCACCATCCAAGCTACAAAGGAGGCTGAGGGCAGGGGTGTCTCAAGTTCAAGGCCAGCCCAGGCAAATTTTAGTGAGACCTTATCTCAAAATAACACATTGGTGAAATTGGGATTCAGATCCAGGACAAGGGGCTTTGGTGCATATTTTACATACCAAAGTGGACCTGGCTTCCAGGTTCTCCCAGCATCCCTCAGTCCCTACCTGTTACAGGACATGGCTGGGATACCCCTTTCTGCCTTGAACTTTCCAGCCCAGGGGCCTGGCTTCCTCCTTCAGGAGTTCTTCCCTATGTAATCCAGCTCTCTCTCTCTCTCTCTCTCTCTCTCTCTCTCTCTCTCTTTCTCTCTCTCTCTCTCTCTCTCTCTCTCTCTTTCCCCTCTCTCTCTCCCTCCCTTCTTCCTCCCTCTATTTCTCCCTCTCCCTGTCTCTCCCTCTCTCCTTCCCTCCTTCCCTCCCACCTCTCTGCTTCTCTACCTCTCCTTTCTCTGCTCACATGCTTCCTCTCTCTTTCTCTTCCCCCTCCCCTCAGTCTCCCACTCCATGGGGACTTCACTGACCCCCTCCTGTATGGTTGGTGAATTTCCTGAGAGCTTCCCCAGTAAACCTGCCTTTATACTTGGCTTGAACTCGCTCATTTCATCAGCAGAGAATAACTTATCAGAGACCTCCAGCTGCCTTTCAACGTTTGCAATACTGATACCAGCAGATTCCACTGGGATAGAACTCAGCTTCCTTTCAGGCCACAGGGCAGCTGATGTAGAATACCGAAGCGGAGCCAGAGTCAGCAAGGAGAAGGGGCAAAGGGCAGCTCAAAACTCAGAGTTGATTGGCTCCCAGGCTCCCAGCGGGGCAGAGCTGATAGTCTTATTTCCCAGATGCTGTAACTGAGCCTCACAACAGGGCACGAACGGGTGTCCCCCACAGCTGGCTGATACTTTACAGTGTGGGCTCTCTTAATGGTGCTGGCTATAGCTCCCAACAAGGAGCATCATGGTGAGATACCCTCCAAAATGAAAGGGCAGGGCAGTGGAGTTGGGGGTGGGGTGTGGTGGAGGTGCATGCTTTTAATCCCAGCACTCAGGAGGCAGAGGCAGGTGGCAGAGATTTCTGTTTGTTCAGATTTAGCCTGGTCTACAAAGTGAGTTCTAGGACAGCCAGGGCTACACAGAGAAACCCTGTCTCAAGAAACACAAATAAGTAAATGTCAGAAGAAGCCATCTAGGAAAGGCTAAGGCATGCAAGTGGGATTTCTGGAGATGGCCACTGTTTTGCATGGCCTATTATGGGTGAGCTCTGAGATGCAGGGCTCTAAGAGACTTTATCCCATGTCTTAGTCAGGGTTTCTATTCCTGCACAAACATCATGACCAAGATGCAAGTTGGGGAGGAAAGGGTTTATTGAGCTTACACTTCCATGCTGCTGTTCATCATGAAAGGAAGTCAGGACTGGAACTCAAGCAGATCAAGGAGCAGCAGAGACCATGGAGGAATGCTGCTTATTGGCTTGCTCAGCCTGCTTTCTTTTTCTTTTCTTTTTTCTTTTTCTTTTTCTTTTTCTTTTTTTTTTTTTTTGGTTTTTTGAGACAGGGTTTCTCTGTGTAGACCTGGTTGTCCTGGAACTCACTCTGTACACCAGGCTGGCCTCGAACTCAGAAATCTGCCTGCCTCTGCCTCCCGAGTGCTGTCAGCCTGCTTTCTTATAGAATCCAAGACTACCACCCCACAGATGGTACCACTCAAAAGGGGCCCTCCCCCCATGATCACTAATTGAGAAAATGCCTTACCGCTGGATCTCATGGAGGCATCTTCTCAACTGAAACTCCTTTCTCTGTGATAACTTCAGCTTGTGTCAAGTTGACACACAAAACTAGCCAGTACATCCCAGGATTGCTTCTTGCTGCTGATAAACCTTTCCTGTCACTATTACATAGCCCAATGATTCCTGGGCATCAGCCCACCCTATTGGGCAAATTTTCTGCAGATCAACATGAAGATGTACTCTCATATAGACGAATCAATGATTTCATGATTCCTGATAATGATTTTATAGAACTCCTAAGTTGATACAAGTAATTTCAAGCCCTGTATAGAATAACAAATAGAGCTGTGTAAACCTTCATGTGCCACGGGGCTAATTGTACTAGAAAAAGAAAGCAGACTTAGAACAGACTTCCAATCAAGGAAAACATTCCTTCTAGGTTAGCTATGGACCGTTGTCTGGTAGCTAAAGGTCATAAACTGGGAATGGACAATTTATTGTAGATACAAGGACATAAAACAAAATATTGACTAGTTTTTCTATACAAAACTTCAAAACTAGTTAGACAAAAGGTGGATGATTTGTCTCTTGACAAAACCATGCTGACTTGTGACATAAAAATCATTGCTTTAAACTTATAATGAACTTATGGGGGGAGTAGTAACAGATAATAAAGGTTTAGTCAGATACTAGTCTTAATTCTGTCGTGATTCCTTAAGTCTTATCAATCTATGACCTGAATTTATTGTCTTAAACTTGCTATGAACTTATTGGCCTGTAGAAGTATTTAGAAAATCATGTAATCAATTATTCTGTTCTAACAGTTCTGCCTGACAACAGAAATAAAGGCTTGCTGGAGCTTTTCTTTCTCTGCCTCATCCAGAGTGTGTGTTTTTCCTGAATACACTCTTCTTCCTGAATACGTGACTCTTCTTTTCATTTCTCTCTGGTTCACAAAGAGTTAATGAACTCCAAGCCTCTTGCCTGGCCAGCAGGGGACCCTTGAGTCAGAGAGAAAAGAAACTAGTAACTTGACCTTTTTTCTTAGACCCCTGCTGCTAACAGCAGGACTAATTGCCAGAGGCCAGTGGCTTTTAGCCTTAGAATAGCAAAAAGTTGAAGGAAGAATAAAGGAAGAAAAAAATCAGAAGATAAGCAACTTTTGCTCTGGCAACCACTGACACCACCCATCGTTGCCTGACTCAGTTTACTTGGATGTCAGGCTGGTCACAGGCAAGTAAGTAGGAGGAGGAGCAGGAGCAGGAGGAAGAGGAAGAAGAGGAGGAGGAGGAAGAGGAAGAGGAGGAGGAGGAGACACAGTTCAGTGGTTCAGGGCACATGTGTGCGATCCTGGGGGTCAGAGTTTGGGTTATAGTGAACACATGTGTCTATATTATTGTGATAACACACCAAAACCAAAGGCAACTTGGACAGGAAAGGGTTTCTTTCGTATATACTTTCATATCATAATCCACCACTGAAGATAGTCTGGGAAGTGCTAAAGGTACCAGGTCCGCATGTGGTAGACAGACAGACAGGCAAATGCTTATAAAATAAACGTTTTTTTTTTTTGAAACAGGGTTGTCTCTCAAGGAGACAGACCTCCGAGTTCAAGGCCAGGCAGGATTAAACAGAGATGGGGTTTCACTATGTAGTTTTGGCTGGCCTGGAACTTGCTCTGTAGACCAGGCTGGTCCTGAACTCGCAGAGAATCACCTGCTTCTAGCTCCTGAGTGCTGGGATTAAAAGTGTGCCTAGACCAAAACAAAATGAATCTTTTTTTTTTTTGTTAATAGATCCTAGATAACTGTTGCCTTTAGATCACATTGGCCAAAGGCCTTCCCCCTCTCTATTCTCTTCAGATTACAGATTCCTGGAGACCTGTGACTCTCAGGGGGAGCCCACATAACACCATATCCAGGTATCACCAAAGCACCCAGGGACAGTCCTCTAGAGTGTGAGTAGGAAAAGACTTGCTCTGTGAACCCTGATATCCAGTTGCAGCCTTGGGGTTCCACCTTCTCTGCAGTTTGCCCAAGGTCATCCATCCTGTGAGCTGGAACCTTGCTATTCTCTGCTTTTGGCTGATTTCTTGCAGCCATTTCTGTGGCAACCTCTGGCCCTGGCCCCATCAGATCCTGTTCCCCTCCTGCCTCTGCCCCTGTCCTATCTAGAAACACCCACACACCCCTTCCTACCATGGTTCCTTCCCTCCTGGAGCTTGCCCTGGCTGTCATGGGCCGGGAAGGTGCAGGAGTGTGAGGTGGACTCATCCAGACAGAGGTGAGTGAGCCTGTAAACAGTCCTGTGGGATCACAAGTCAAGTGCAGACTGCAGCCAAAACACAAGGAGGTATTTTGGAGATGGAAGAAGTGAGGGAGACTGGACTGAGAGTCTGGCTGTCTCCAGAGGCCAATAAGTTTGGGGTGCAGACTGCTCTGCCATGCTCTGGGTCACAGAGGTGTGAAGCTTCTCCACTAACCCAAGCCTGGCTACACTTCTGCTCTCAGGCCAAGCCTGGATAACACAAGGCTGGTCGTGGGGGAGGGTGGGGCTGTCACCAATCTCCAGAGGTACATGGAGTCTACATATCTCCTGCCTGGGTGAAGGGGAGATGCCCAGTGCCAGGTGGATTATGTAGAAGTTTCGCTCTGGGAAGCTGGAGGAGTTGTGGAGTCCTGAAGGAAGACATTTGGATTGGCTGGGTCAGAGATTTCTCTGCAAAGCTTCCCCTCCCACCCCACCCCACCCCTCACCCCCACGGCTATCCTGGTATTCACTCTCTAGACCAAGCTGGCCTTGAAATCAGAGGCGCGCTTGCCTCTGCCTTCTGAGTAAGGGGATTAAAGGTGAGTGGCGTCATTGTCGAAGCTTCATTGTCGCAGCCTCACGATATAAGAACAGCCCGAAGACAACAGTGTCCCCGTGTGGAGAATTGAAAAATAGGTTACAAATTGGCCAAACCTTGTAACAGCAGATGGGCAAGAGCAGCCACAGCTCTCCTATCCCCGTGCCCCTCCCCTGCTCTGGCGCCCCAGCTAGCTCATGCAACTCTCAGTTTTATTATATTGAAAGATAGGGTTGGGCAGTAGTGGCGCAAGCCTTTAATCCCAGCACTTGGGAGGCAGAGGCAGGTGGATTTCTGAGTTCGAGGCCAGCCTGGTCTACAGAGGGAGTTCCAGGACAGCCAGGGCTACACAGAGAAACCCTGTCTCGAAAAAAAACAAAAAACAAAAAACAAAGAAAGAAAGAAAGAAAGAAAGATGTGACCCAAGGGGCCAGGGATGTAGCTCTTGTGCCGTGCAACAGGCACCAGCTCCTAGGTTTGATCCTTAAGTGTCATGTATAATATGGTGGTGCACACCTGTAATCCTAGCACTGGGGAGAGGAAGACAGAGGATCAGAAATTCAAATTCTGGCCTGTGAACTGAGTGGAAAGTACACCAAGCCATTTCTCCAGACTCAAAATTAGAAAAAAAAAATTAAAGAAGTTAAGGTGATTTTTAGCTACTTTTAGTGAGTTTGAGGCCAGCCTGGGCTACATGAGACCCTGTCTCAAAAGATTAATAACAAGATAGAATAGAATGGGATTGGACTCAAAATTATTGGGGCTGCTTCTGGTGTCCACTGTCTTAGTCAGCGTTTCAATTGCTGCAGTGAAACACCATGGCCAAAGAACAAGTTGGGGAGGAAAGAGTTTGGCTTACACCTCCACATCGTTGTTCATCATTGAAGGAAGTCGGGACAGGAACTCACACAGGACAGGATCCTGGTGGCAAGAGCTGATGCAGAGGCCATGGAGGGCAATGCTTACTGGCTTGCTCCCTGTGGCTTGTTTAGCCTGCTTTCTTGGAGAACTTGGGACCACCAGCCCAGGGATGGCCCGCCCACAATGGGTTGGGTCCTCCCGCATTGGTCACTAATTGGGAAAATGCTTCACAGCTGGATCCATAGAGGCATTAATTCAACTGAGGCTTCTTTCTCTGAGGACTCTAGTTTGTGCTCAGTGGACACACAAAACCAGTTGGTACACCCACTCATCCCCCCTCATCCCCACGCCCACCCCCTTGCTGGCCACTCTGGGTATCCAGGGCAGCCAGATTCATCACCCAGCTGCTCAGTGGCACTGCTCTGGCCTCTCCTCTTGAAACACATTTGAACAAGTAGTCAGAACTTCTTTGAAGCAATATTCCCAAAACAAAGAGTCCCAATAGCCCAGAAGGCTGCTCATGAAAGGAGCTAGATAAACCACCTCGGCATATACTAAGCTGATACACTGGGGACTCAAGCTGGAGCATTTCAGAAAACTTCGTGGTTTCCCCACACTGGGAGCCATGAGAATCCTTTCAAGAGGTCTGTCCTTTGTGCATGGGACTGGACAAGAGCCTTGGCTGCAGTGGTTTCACAAGGCCTGAGTAAGGAGCTCCAAGGAGTCCATATCTGCCCCCAGCTTCCAACCCTACCCTCCTGTGAGTCTTCCTCCTGATAATTCACTACTCCAGCCCAGATATCCACTCCTTCATGAATGGGTTGCTCTATCTGAAAGATTGAAAATTTGTTATCATCTTTGTGGGCTCCACTCACTTGTGAAGGTCCCCACAGATACAGAAAGTTAATATTATTATTATTATTATTATTATTAAATTTTTTCCAGACAAGGTTTCTCTGTGTAGCCTGTCCTGGAACTCACTTTGTAGACCAGGCTGGCCTAGAACTCAGAGATCCACCTGCCTCTGTCTCCCCAGTGCTAGGATTTTTAAAAGGCATGAGTCACCAACACCAAGCCAACTTTTTAAATTGACATTTATTTATTTTCTTGTGTGTTGGGGAAGAGGATCTGGGCCTGAGTAAGGAGGACAGTGTTAAGTGTTGCAGCTCTGAGGGGAAAGGTATCCTGGCAGTCCAGAGCCAAGGAATATCATATGGTCACACCATGCAGGAAAACTTACACAGAGACTTAATGGAAAAGACACAGAGGGTGGCCGCCTCTGCTTAGGTGAGATGCCCCAAAGAGCTGAGCAAGAGACAGATTTATACAGGGTTTCTTGGGGGTACAGTTTTCCAGGGTGGAAATGTCCAGGGTAGGGATTGGTGGGATTTCAAGGCAAGCCCAGGGATTTATGGGTTTTCCAGCTCAGGAATTGGTAAGTTTTGGTGAGTTCCTTTACCCTCAGATATGCCAAAGGGTCTGGTATGTATGTTGGGGTGCAGCTGTGGTCCCAATTCCTCTGTTTTTCTCCCTCTCGGGGTATCCAGATGCCGCTGCACAGCAGGCTGGGAGGATGAAGAAGAGTCTAGAATGGGTGGGGTTTGCAGGATCCTGGTCCAGCTAGGAGTGCACGTGCACATGTGCGTGTGTGTGCATGTGGAGGTGGAGGCCTTCTTCTACAATCTTCAATAAAACAGCTCTCTGAGGTGATCTTAGCTTGTGCACAAACCAATGGGGTGGGCTTGTACGCATACACTTTATTTGGGGTGAACCAGGGAGATATGAACCTTGGAGAGTGAGAAGGGCTTCTTCTTAGGGTGAAGTTTCACTGACTGAGGCTTAAGGAACTGGGGACACCTCATTTGTATGGAGAGGGATTCCAGGGAATTGAACCTGTAATTTTCCCAGGGATTCCCCCAGGTAGAGTGTAGATTGGGCTCCCCAGATCAGGAGGAGAAGTCCAGCAAAGAAAAGGGAGTCCAGCCAGGCAGTGGTGGCGCACACCTTTAATCCCAGCACTTGGGAGGCAGAGGCAGGTGAATTTCTGAGTTCGAGGCCAGCCTGGTCTACAGAGGGAGTTCCAGGACAGCCAGGGCTACACAGAGAAACCCTGTCTCGAAAACCAAAAAAAAAAAAAAAAAAAGAAAGAAAGAAAGAAAGAAAGAAAAGAAAAGAAAAGGGAGTCCTCCATTTTGTGCTGAGCTCAGGAAAGCTGTCTGGACACTGTAGACTACAACCTTAGTAGTGAAGTGCAACATCAGGACCACTGCGGCAATGGGTTATCACACCCAGAATGGTGGAGGAGGGGTGTCCATGGCACAGACATACCAGATTACAGCCCCCTGCTGTTGTCCTTGTCTCTGTCTTTCCTCCTCGACCGGCCCTCCCTTACTACTTCCCTGCCTTCTACTCCCTGCTTTCCTTTCCACCGGTCTGCCTTTGCTGTGTGACTTTGACCTGCTAGGATGCTTTGAAGACGCAGCATGGGCTCTGTGATATTCACGAGTGGGGTAGCATCTCGTTCTGTAAAACAGGACATGTGAATAGACAGGCTGAGCGGAGAAGGTGGACTCTACAGGCGGGAAAGAGCCAAAGGAAGCAGAAGAGGTGCAAAAGCAGATTAGTATTTTCAAGGTGGTTTTCCTAGCAGAGTTAGAACAGAGGGGGCTTCCTATCACACCACCCGCAGCCTCACAGCCCCAAGGAACTGGATCTTCTGATTGAATACTACGAACCTTCGAACCTTCGCTTGGATTAACAGGCACTTATCGTGAGAGATTTGCGCTTTGGTTCGGTTTGTGGAAGCTTCCTGTAGGATCTCAATCCAAAACAGCAGAGACTGGACAATATTACCTCTGAGCGCGTCCCCAGCAGTATCCTTCTCTGTAGGAAATAGTCTCTGGCGTGTTCTAAGGATGAAGGGGCACAGAGCTACAGTTTAGTTGCGGCTCCCAGGTAGGGAGAATTTAGGAGGGCTAAGAGTGTGACTCCCTACTTTCCTGAGGGAGGAGGCGCGCGCTTTACATCACATAAATAGCGGCAGCTGTGTGTGTGTGTGTGTGTGTGTGTGTGTGTGTGTGTGTGTGTGTCCAGATCGCTGTGTTTCGGATCGTCACAAACTGAAAATAAGTATCACGGGCCAGAAGTAAAAAGGACATCAGCCTGGTGCAATTAAATTCTAGGCGATCTCCACAGCTCCTTTTCAGTTAAGCGCTAGATTCGCAACAGGTGGCGCTGTCTAGTCCATTTTAATAGAACTACCTCGTTTTCCAGCCTGCTCTTGTGTGGCCTCTACAGCAAGACGTTCCCGGGAGGTCTGAAAGCACTCGCCCAGGGGACGTGAGTCCATCTAGCGCAGGGAGGAAGGGGTGTGCGGCGGCGGTGGCGGTTGCTGTGGCGGTGGTGGTGGCCGTGGTGGTGGGCTGGTGGTGGTAAACTTTGGTACGAAGCCGTGTCCCTGTCCCTTCCATGCTCTCCCTGGGTTCTCTGACGTTGTGGTGAAAGCCATGTCTTCATAGACTGCCGTAGCTAAGCATTGGATGGTTTTAGGCGCCCCCTGCCGGCAGCAGCTCCGATCGCAATCAGATCTCTGACTAGGTCAAGATAACTTTCCCACCCCCAGGTTCTCATCGCCTCCGTCCCCAGTATGGACTAACAGGACCCCACAAGGAATTTGCTGTAAATTCAAACAACCATCCGACCCCTTGGCTGTGGGACCAGGACGCCAAGCTTCATTCATCACTTCATTCCGAAATTGGGACCATTTCTGACAACTCAGGATGGTGGATGCAGGATGCAAACAAGAAAACGCAGGTATGAGACTGTAAGTGTGTGTGAAGAGAGCTTGCAGCCTGAGCATCCCAGGGGAAGGTCACAGGATGAGGGGAGCACCCCCACAACTTCGCAGATACCCCGTGGGGTGCAGCCCTGGGATTATGCATGCATGATGTCAAAGGACAACTATATTTTTATATATATTTTGGGGGGGGGGGGTCGAGACAGAGTTTCTCTGTATAGCCCTGGCTGTCCTGGAACTCACTCTGTAGACCAGGCTGGCCTCGAACTCAGAAATCTGCCTGCCTCTGCCTCCCAAGTGCTGGGATTATAGGTGTGCGGCACCACTGCCCAGCAGAGGACAACTGTTTTGAGTCAGTCCTCTCCTCCCACTTTATTTGGGTCCTGAAGATATAACTCAGGCCAGCAGATCTTGCTGTGGTGCCATCTCAGGGGCCCTCCCTTGAATGTTTTTGATATGCTTTTTAACTGAACCCAAAAACGAGGAATCTTTGGTTACAAAGGCCAACAGTAGGTCTGGGCTTGTGGGCCAGTTCGTAGAGTGTTTGCCTAGCATGCATGAAGCTCTGGGTTTGATCTTTGTTCCTCTATAAAACAGGTATAGTGGTGCATGCCTGTAATCCTAGCACTTGTGGATGTGGGGGAGTCAGGGGAGTCATCTTTGACTATACAGTAAATTTGAGGCCATCCTGAGCTACAAAATCAAAACTATTACAAAGCCAACTGTAAAGTGTGCCCAGCTCCCGGGTGCGCAGCTCCACGCTCAGGTCAGTTGCTCTGATTAGTTAAGCTTTTCATGGAAACTAGTTCTTTTTGCAGATAAAGAACTTGCCAAAATGGGAGGAAAACACAGAGAAAGAAAAAACTTGCCAAATGGGCAGGACCACAGCACAACAAGATGAACCACCATGCCCATCATCTCATCATGGAGATGAGCACCTGCCCATGGGGAAGGGAGGTGGAAGAGGAGGTTAAGGTCACTGTGCTAGAAATCAGCCTCCTTGCTAAGCAGAGCAAACAGAGAAACGATGCAGTTTCTACATCCAGGCAGGTATGTAGTTGAACCTCTGGTGCGTCTGCCTTCGTTTCTCAAGTGCTAGGATTTCAGGAATTCACCGCCGTGCCTGGCTGTACCTTTTTCCCACTCCCCTCTCTGCTGACCTTAAACTTGCAATCCTCCTGCCTCAGCTGAGACTGCAACTGAGTGCCGCCATTCCCAGCTCAATTTGACCTCAAATCCAAGTGTCTGAGTGATTCCTTTATTGGCTTCTCAGACTCTTTTGCATCTCTTCATTCAAAGATAGATGGAATTTGTTTGTTTGTTTGTTCTGACATTAAAAAAAAAAACTTTGTATTGTTTCTTTATGAATGTCACATCGTTCTCATCTCTCCATCCCTTCGTATTAGCCCTCCACTCTTGCAACCTCTCCACCCCCCAAAAAGAACCCAAAAAATAAAAATAAACATCTCCCTGAGGAGACCGTGGTGTGTCGCACAGTATACCCAAACAGACTAACTTGCAAATGTTTATCGCAATGAGTCATTGGTCTGGTTTGAGGCATCTGGCTTCTGCTACACTATCAATACTGGATCCTCACTTGTGTCATGGAGATCCTGCAGCTTTGGTTCTGCAGGATCAGGACCAGCCCCTTCACATGCTCCAGCAGTTCACAGATTGGTTGGATGTTGGAATGGGACAGCTCAGAGCCCTGGCTCTGGACCTGGTTGGAAGCTGACTTGGTCTGCCTCTCAGCTCTCTTGCACCCACACCACCAAGGCAAGCTCTCCCAAAATGCCCCAGCTAGCTCACCTAAGACCATAGCCAGCAAGGAGTAGAGCCACATCTCCTTCTCCTACACCCTCAGGGCAGCTCTTCTGAGCCAGGGCCACCAGGGCCAGCTCTACTGTGCTGCCCAAGCCAAGTATGGACCTGCTCTCCTGAGTGCTGCAGCTGGTAAGAGGCCAGGAAGGTAGGTGGAATTTTTAACTTGTTGACCAGGCTGACCTTGAACTCATAGAGATCTGCTTGCCTCTGCCTCCTGTGTGCAGGAATTAAAGGTGTTTAGCCGCCATGCCCTGAACAGCCTGAGGGAACTATAACCCCAGAAGGGCTCTCTGGCTGTCATGAGACTCAGCTGCCAAAATACAACTGTTGTCGCTGGTCAGCTCATATCTCACTTCTTGAGATGGCTCACCGTCTCATGACTGTCAGTTATAACATGGTATTTTTAGAACTGAGGCTTTCTATTGAAGGCTTAAGTTTGACAATAGCTTGTCAGGCTGTGCATACAAAAGGAGGACTTAGACAGTCCCAGCTCTACCACTCAAGTCTATCTCCCCACTAACTGTCTTTATGTTTTACCAGTGCATTCTGGGAAATCATGCCACACAATGGCCTGTGTTTATTTCCTTCCTTCCTTTGAGGTGTGTGTGTGTGTTCATGTATCTGTATGCATATGTAAAGGCCTGAGGTGAACATTGGGTGTTCTCAGTTACTAATCTACCCTGTATTTTAGACAAGTTCGAAGCTAGAGTTTGTGGATTTGGCTGCACTGTCTGGCCAGCAAGTCCCAAGGATCCTCCTGTCTCTGCCTCTTGAGCACGGAGTTGCAGGTGCAAGCTGCCAGGCTTAGCTTCTTTCCACTAGTGCTAGGGATCCAAAGTTGGTTCCTTGCACTGGTGCAGCACCCACTGAGCCATTGCCACAGCCCCTGGCCTGTAACTGACAGAAAGTTCTTGTGACAGGCATGGCTGCTTTCTCCTTAGTATCCATATCTCTTATAGAACAATAGATGCTTAAATCTATTTCATTTCTTTATTTTTAAATTTTTTTTTCATATTTATTTTTATGTGTATGAGCGTTTTGTCTGCATGTATGTATGTGCATCAAATGAGTGCCTGGTACCTGTAGAGGTCAGAAGAAGGCGCCCATGATCCCATGAAACTAGAGTTACAGATGGTTGTGAGCCACCGTGTGGGTGCTGGGAACTGAACCTGGGTCCTCTACAGGAGGAACAAGTGCTTTAAACCACCGAGCCATCTCTCCAGCCTTGCACTACACTGTTAGCTCAGTACTTGTTTTCTTAACAACTTTTTTTTCCCAGCTTCCCTTGCAACTATGATGAGTATAGCCTAGTCAATAATGGCAGAAGTGTGGCCAGTCCTGGTGGCACACACTTTTAATCTTAGTACTCAAGTGGCAGAGGCAGGCAGATCTCTGTGAGTTTGAGGCCAGCCTGGTCCAAATACTGAGTTCCAGGCTACATAGTGATGCCTTGCCTCAAACTAATTCATTCATTCATTCATTCATTCAGGGCTGGAGAGATGGCTTAGTGGGTAAGAGCACATGCTGTTCTTCTAGAGGATGGGGTTCAGTTCCCAGCACCTACATAGTGGCTCATAATCACCTGTAACTCACAGTGCAGGAGATCTGACTCCCTCTTCTGGTCTCCATGGGCACCAGGCAAGCATATGGTACACATACATACATGCAGGGAAGCACTTGTACTTATAAAATAAAAACAAATAAGAGATAAACACAAGAGTGACAAAGTAGCAGCAATCTCTAGGCTAGCTCTGCAGGGTGAATGCGGGTGCAATGGCAGGAGCTGGAGCAGCCACTGAGGATCATGAAACAAACACTGGATGTTCAGAGGCAGAGAAAGATCTCAGAAGCCCGAGATGTTCAGATGACTTGGGGACATCATTAATTAAACTCCCATTCTCTACTTTTTAGCCTCTTACCTCAGAGAAACCAAGCCTCTGTCGTCTAGGTTGTTATTAATTCTATCTGCCTGTTTCATGCCTGAAACTCATGTTGGGAAGATGTTGCCTAGCTGGGGTTCCAGCAGCTAGCCCAGGATATCTCTGGTCCCTGCCAGTCCTGTGGTTGCAGGAGGGCAGCAAGGCTGGGCTGCAGGCTCACCTGTCTTCTCTCATTCCCTCAGATGAACTGCTTCTCCTTAACCCCAGTCCTGATCTCTCACCATTGATCTACATTTAAAACTAAAATGGAACAAAGAAAAAAAATCCAAATGGAAAAACTCAGCCGCTGCTCAGAGACGGGGTTTTTCTTGCAGTCTCTCTGAGAAGCCAGAGACTTTACAGCTGATGTACAGTGTGCGGGAGAAAGCTTATAAAATATTATTCCTTTTACTCCCCTTTTACCAAAACATGAGTCATTTTTTAAAACTGACTCTGAGTTTTCTCTTTAAGCCTGATTTCCCAGCATGCCTAGGATAGAGCACTTCCCAGGGAAGAAATATTTAGGTCCATATGGTTTCTCTGAAGTCTGGCCGACGGCTGGGGATTTCCATGGGGTTAGGGGACGGAATGGGAAGGCTAAAGGTTTGGGGTGTGGCAAGGCAGAACTGGAGAGGGGATGACTGGAGCCTCTAGCACAGCAGACACGAGGCAGGCTGGTGTTGGGCAATATTGTGGGACACAGAGGTTTATTGTTGAAGACAGGATGCCTAGCTGTTGGTTCCAGGAGCACAGCTTCACCCGTGGCCTTCTCTGGGATGCGCAATGCTATAGGCACCAGTGCCTAGTCAGACTGGACAACCTTAGGAGAAGCAGAAATCCAGCAAAGTGCCTGGGAGAAGGCTCAGGTGGTAACACGTGTGGTACACAGCATGGAGACCTGAGTTGGATACTCAGAACCCACTGGGGCAAAGGCTGCTAGGAGGGGACCACTTCTGTCACCCCTGTGCTGAGAAAATACACACAGGTGGGTTCCAGGGGCTCACTTGCCAGCCAGCCTAGATAATCAGTGAGTTCCAGGCACAGTGAGAGACCCCATCTTAAGAAATAAGGCGGGAGGGGGCTGGAGAGATGGCAGGTAGGTTAAGAGCACTGACTGCTCTTGCAGTGGACCCAGGTTCAGTTCAGTTTCCAGTACACACACGGAGGCTTGGAACCACCTGCAAATCTAGGGATCTGACATGTTTTTCTAGCCCCTGAAGGCACTGCACACATGTGACACAGAGACATACATGCTGACAGAACACCCATACACATAATGTGAAAATTAAGGGGGAAAAGGAAAGAGGAGGGTAACACACACCACAGACACATGTACACACACTCACACACACATGCACTCACAGACAC
>JADRCH010010163.1:0-29755 GCA_019843965.1 Rhynchomys soricoides
CACATGCACTCACAGACACATGTACACACACTCACACACACATGCACACACACACACACTCAGGCAGTCTAATATCCTGAGGAGAACAGTGACTTCCTAAAGTCATTCATTCACACCATGGCACACACACAAACATGCACACACTCAGAGAAATAAGTGAATAAACGTGCTATAAAATTATTTTAATTAGAAAAATAGAAAAACTGACATAGCCCACCTAACTATCCTGCTTTCGGCCCCAGACAGACGAAGACAGCACAGGGGCTGGTTTGGCTCTTTATGTTGACAGTTACAGCAATCCAGGGTTTCTTTTGACTGAGAGAGGTTGAGGGAGTCCTGGAGTGGAGGGCTAAGTTAATACACACAATGTTGACATCACACATCTGCAGGTGAACCTCAGGTTCAGCCACTGAGGACCACAGGCCCTGTGATGTCACTGCACACCATTCTGTTGCTACTGAGAAAGGGTCTCTGCATAGCCCTGCCTGTCCTGGAATTTGCTATGTGGACCAGGTTGGCCTCGAACTCAGAGATCCACCTGCCTCTGCCTCCCGAGTGCTGGGATTAAAATATGAACCACACTGGGGCTAGAGGGATGGGTTAGTGGTTAAGAGGTACTAGTTACTCTTGCAGAGGTCCCAGGTTTGATTCTCAGCACCCACGTGGTGGCTGACAACCGCCTGTAACTTCAGTTCTTGGGATATGATGCTTCTTTTGGTCTTTGAGGGCACCAAAAACACATGTGGTACACATACACACACACACACACACACACACACACACACGCACACGCACACGCATGCAGATAAAACATTCATACACATAAAATAAATAAACCTAGTTTGTTTGTTTTTTTAAAAAAGCATGAGCTACTGTACCCAGTGTGGATTTTGTATTGATACAGGGGCTCATGTAGCCCAGGTTGGCCTCACACTTGTATAGCCAAGGATGAACTCAAACTCCTGAGCCTCCTGCCTCCACCTCCTAAGTGCTAGGATTGAAGGTATTACAGATATGGATCACCATGCTCAGTCTGTGCAGTGCTGGGAACTGAACCCGGGGTTATGTGCATGCTAGGCAGGTATTCTACAACCGAACTATAGCCTGTCTTATTTTATCTTTAAAGACAAGGTCTCACTATGTAGCTTTGATTGGGTTTGGAACTTCCTACATAATACAAGTTAGCCTCAAACTTGCATTGATTGATCCTCCTGTGTCAGCTATGTGAGTGCTGGGACCACAGATGTTTGATACCACAGTGGCTCCTTCTTGTCCACCGTCAAGTAGGCAACTCAATGCTTGAATTGTTGTGATACATCACTTTACTGATTATAGAGGGGATGACCTTGACCTTCTGCTCTTCCTGCTTCCATTCCTCAAATCCTGGGATTACAGACATTTACCATCAAAGTGCGTATATTTGTAAAGAACTAGGTCAGATCAAACCCAGGACTTCATGCAGGCTAGGCAAGCACTACACAGTCAACTGTTATCTTCCCTGTTTTTAGTTCCACCCACCTGGTTTTGCCCTGGGGTGAAGGGCGATGTGTGGAAGTTATAGCCAGTTCTTCCTCCCACCACCATGCTTTCAGAAATAAGACTCAGACTCAAAATATATTTATAAATACCTTGGTCATACAGCTAAACTTGTCTCTCACTAGCTATAACTTAAAATATCCCATTTATTTTAACCTACATTCTGTCATGTGGCTGGTTACCTGTGCTCAGGTACCAGGCATCTATCTCGTTACATCTTCCCAGGCAAATCTCCTGCCTGGCTCTATCCCAGAATTCTCTCTGCCTCCCAGATGTCCCACCTCCCATTTCCTGCCTATGCCACAGGCTTTTTAATAGCCTTTTAATAGCTTTTAAAAACCTTTAATAGCTTTTTAAAAAGCCACAGGGCTTTTTAATTGACAGGTGATGTATCCATACAATACACAAGACGTTCTCTCTATCGTGATGGAACTTGGGGACAGCCCTCTGGGATCAAGATGATACCCCCAACTTTGTCCCCACCTTGGCTCAGCAACACAACACAGCGTGTGCAAATATGCAGCTTTAACCAAATCCCAGAGGGAGTGTTCTAAGCTAGAGTAGGTGGTGAGTAGGCTGTTGTCTCTGTGACACCAGCCAGATGTGACACAAGAAAGGCAGCCTGATGATAAAGCAGAAGTTATGACCCCAGCAGGGGGCAGGACATAAGCATGCTGATTCTGGCTCACGGGTACAGAAAACTGGCTGAACCAGTGTAATGCAGCCTGTAGGGTGATCTTGTAACGTTCATTCTCCTGTAGTAACTGTCTCTGAGGCTTATTGCCTCAGTCTGCTAACCTAAGTCTGGTCCTGGAAGCTTCTAGCCTCTGTACAATCTTATCTAGGCCTAGAATGTTTTCAGCCTCTGAGACTTACTGCTGAATAAGCTCACCCTTTCTGGTCTTTTCTGAACTCTGACTGGCTGGTCACCTGAGCTGTTCTGGCTCAAATCTCCTCTCCATGGTGACTGATTCAACCTGGCTTCTCTCTCAGCCTCTGACTGACCTCATACTTACTCTGGCAATCTGTTCTAATCTTCGGCTCATTCTCATTCTCTGGTTCACTCTGTCTTCACCTGTGTCTAGTTTGTTCTCTCTTCAACCTGCCTCATTAAAACTCTTGATAAAAATGCTTCCCTCCTTTCCGATGCACTGCCCCTCAAGTAGCTTCACTTTCCTGTCTCTTCTCGTGAGAGTTGGGCAGATCCTATTGTGTCAGATCTTTCTCTGGTTCATCACTTTGTATGCCGCTCAATTAGACATCACTTTCAAACATGGCTACTTCCTTCTACACGTGTATACTAAGGGCTTGTCTGGATTCCAGCCAGAGGGACTAAAGGTGTGTGCTAAGGCTGAACCACACCACAACTAGAAACAGGTTTTTGTTTGTTTGTTTGTTTTTTCAGTAAATAACAAAATCTTGGGCTCACAGTTTGATCGAATATCCTGAAACAGTAGGGAAGCAGGGAAATTCAAGGGTCTCTGTGATCTTAGATAGCAGAGGAAGAAGTTATAGGAGGCAGTTCAGAAATCCACAATTCAGTAGCCAGTGAGTTCAAACGTTAGAAGCAGGCTCTGAGCTGGTGATGATTAACTCAAACCTGTGTTTACAACAGAGTGTATCGAAATCTCTTTGAGGAACAAAGTAAACAAGATCCATCAAAACTATTTGAATAGTACATGTGATACCTTCCATAAAGATGGGTCCTTCAGATAAACTGAGAAACACAAGTTTACAAAGGGGGGGGGGTGTGTGTCCTGGTATGGCTCCAGTCACATGGGATGCATAAAGGTCACCTGGCTAGAAAGCACATTTGATCCAGCCTTCTGGACAGAAAATATGTTTTGCACTCCATTCCTTGAAGGAAGACCTCTGTGTGCCTGTGAGCATAGAGACCTCTGTGTCCCCCTGTTGGGAAACACCCTGTCAGCACTACAGAAATGCCCTTTCCAGTTCAGGACACCTAGGAAGCTGATGGTATCACTACAGCCTGAAGCTGGCAGCCTGAAAACAGGGGACACTGGAGTGAGCCCTGCTGTTTGCAGTCCCAGCTTGAACCTGGATGGATAATGGCCAGGGTGGAAGAATGTGACCCAGCCCTGCAGGAAGAGACATCTCGCCCTGTTCCTTCTTATTTCCAGCCACAGAGACTAGACCATTCTTCAGGCCCTGAAGGCAGGCCTTTCCTACCAGATGCTAACTTCCCAGGTGTACCCCAAATCATGTTCTACTGCATTGTTCCTACTTTGTAGCTGCTCTAAACGCTGGCTCAAGGGCTCTGCCTCCTCTCCTGCTGCCCATCCCCAGGCATGGCAATTGTTTCTTGGGAGAGACCACTTCTTGTTCTTCAGTTCTGCCTCTTCTCACGGCTTGTCTCACTTCTTTTACTAAATCCCATATTAAATTCTCTCTTCCTTTTCTGATTTTTTTTTTTTTTTTGAGAGACAGGATCTCATGTAGCCCAGGCTAGCCTCAAACTTAATTCATAGCTGAGGCTGGTCATGAACTTGTGATCCCTCTGCCTCTACCTCACAAGTGCTGAGCTCACTGGGCATACCTCTGTGCTTTGTGCATTAAATTCTTTGCTAGTAAATAATTGGCAAGGTTCCTGACTAGACATGTGGCTTGTTTTCTGTGACTATAAGAGAGGCCCCAGACTGGCTAGTCAGCTTGAGAAAGAGAAAGGTTTGTTGTGGCTCAGAACTGTAGACATTACAATTCATGGCTAGGTAGGTGTTAGACCTCTACCTAGTGGGATGCTGAATGCCAAGGGAGAGAGCACATTGCTTACTTCATCCCAGTGAGCAAAACAGGAAGGGGCTGGGTCCCACAATCCCCTTTGAAGGCATGCCTCCAATGACCTAAAAATCTCCCATTAGGTCAAAGCCCTGAGGTTCCACCATTTCCCAGGAATATACCTTTAGGGGCATTCAACAGCCAATGATAGCAGGGACTCTATTTTATTCATTCAGTTACCGGGGCTTCTTCTGTTCATTTAGCAAGCATGGGGTTTCCCTGAGTCAGAACTCACGCATGATGATGCCAGGCTCACAGATAGGTTAGACTTGAGAGAGGAGCTCACAGTCTGATGGTAGAGGCAGTCGACATGACAGTGTGACGGTAGAGGCAGTCGA
This sequence comes from Rhynchomys soricoides, assembly GCA_019843965.1. Lineage (NCBI taxonomy): Eukaryota > Metazoa > Chordata > Mammalia > Rodentia > Muridae > Rhynchomys > Rhynchomys soricoides. Next base: position 4,671 of record JADRCH010010163.1, read on the forward strand.
CCGGAGAGGAAACCAGCCTTAGGTCATTCCGTCTGAGGTTCTCATTTCCTTCTTTCTCCTTCCTTCTTGATTATGTCCTTAAAGCCTTGGACACTAGTGAGCACTTGTTTGGTTGACTGGAAAGTGGCCATAGCTAAATCCTCTACAAACCACAGCCCAGGGAGGGCTGACGGGTTAGGGTTATGAGTACACTTTAGCTGTCTTCAGACACACCAGAAGAGGGCATCCAATCCCATTACAGATGGTTGTGAGCCACCATGTGGTTGCTGGGAATTGAACTCAGGACCTCTGGAAGAGCAGTCAGTGCTCTTAACCACTGAGCCATCTCTCCAGCCTGGGGTATGTTTTCTTAATTAATGATGTTAGAGGGCCCAGCCCATTATGGGTGAGGCCATCCCTGGGCAAGGGCAAGGTGGTCACTGGTTCCATAAGAAAGCAAGCCGGGTTAGCCATGAGTAGCAAGCACCACACTCTCCATGGCCTCCGCATCAGTTCCTGCCTCCAGGTTTCTGCCTTGCTTGGGTTTCTGCCCTGTCTTCTCTGGATGATGGACTAAGATGAAATAAACCCTTTCCTCCCCAAGTTGCTTTTGGTTGTGGTATTTATCACAGCAAGAAACCCTAAGTAGTTCATGCTCACTCCCTCTGCCACCCTGCTCCAGGAGAGATCACACTTGACTCTTTGACCACTCCAGACCTCCAGCCTCACAAAATTCCCAGCATGCCTAGAGGCCAACTGGGCCTAAGCAGAGGCTTGTAAGAAGCCCAGCAAGAAAGCAGACTTCCAGGAATGGGGCCCACAGCACTCATCAGTCCTTGGCCTCTGTTCAGGCACTCAGATGGAGGGCGGTCCAATTTAATATTTAAACTGTGAGACTGTAAAATTTGTGAGACTGTGGAAATTTTTAAAAAACTGCTGCCTTCCTTGAGAACCTAAACTCCTGACCTTGGGGGTTTGCCAGATGTTCTGTACTTGCGGACATTTCTAAGGAGAGCCCTCTCTAACGGCTCCAAGGCCAGCCTGCTATCACCCCAAGACACCTGGCCGGAGCCAATTAAACTCCACCACTAATGAAAAGTTCCTAACCCCTAGGCCCCCACCCCGCTTGTGGTTTTCGAGCTTAAAAGCTGAACATTTCTGCTGTTCGGGGCTCCACACGACTCTCCTGCGTGAGGACAGTGTTGAGCCCCAGCGTGCTTATTCAGGATCCCGAATAAAACCTCATGCTAATTGCACCAAGCCTCGTCTTGGAGGGTCATTGGGGTTTCGCATCGCCTGGGGAGCCCAACAAAACAAGTCTTAATGTTGATGTAGCAGCCAGGGGAAATTAGTCCCCTAGCCCTGAGCTGCTGGAAAAGACTTTCCTGCAGGCCAGTGCCTGGCTAGCCAGCCTGGAATCTTCATTAGGTAATTGATACATAGCTTGCCTTGGGCCCCTATGGGTTCTGTCTTCCTTATCCATGGACAAAAATGTTTGTAAACAGACTAGCCAGTGAGAGACCATAGGGCTGAAGATCTGATTTCATGTCCCCAGGATATGTTCCACCCAGGCAGCTCCTCCCTTTCCTTTCTCAGAATCCAGCTTTGAATCGAATGTTCTGACTTCTCCATAAAGAGGCAACCCTGAGGTTGCCAGGATATCCACCCTCTGGGGGGGTTGGGCCAGGGCAGGGGAAAATTCAGGAAGGGTATCTGGAATCAGGCCCCGAGCAGAGGGTGGGGTGAGGGGTCCCTACAGGGAGTTGTGTGTGAGGCAGGGTTTGAGGGTCTAGTCTGGAGGTGCATTGAAATTCTAAGAATGCCCAGCTTTCAGCCTACACAGCCTCACAAGCGTACACCTATCAATCTCTAAAATCACATAGGGTCTAGACTGAAACTCCACTCCTGGGTGTGATGATTAAAAGATCTGGTGCACACAGTGTGGCTCCTTTGGTAGTGGCATCCATGTTGGGATCCAGCATGGCTCAGTTCCAGCAAACCAGGAACAAGCCGAAACTGTCCACAACTTAGAGGCTGGCAGCTGGCAAAGGGCTTTTAGCTGGACATGAAGCAAGACTTCCCAGCCCAGAAAGTACATGAATGAGGCCTGTGATGGTGGATACCAGGATCCCCTCACTAGGCCTTAAGGCCTTTCGCATCTCTCATGAGTCAGCCCCTCGCTCCTGTTATCCAGGCCCCGCCTCCCTTTCTGCCTATCCTCCAGGGTAAGACGTTATTTTTGGTGTGCTGTATCTTGACTGGCAGCCTATGGCAGCTGGAATAAGAGGTCCAGAGTGGAGTGGCTGGGCAAGACAAGCTATTTGGATGAAGGTTAGAAGAAAACGAAGAACCTCTCTGTTCGGTTGCTGACTCTCAGACCAACATTCAGATCTCTGTTTTTGCATATGGCCCAGCTAGACGTGACGTGAGGATGGTCTGGGACCAGGGTTGCTTCCTAGATCCGTCAGGAAGGCCTGCCCACAGGACCTCAGAGAGCATTCTGCAACTGTGCTCCATCCACTGTGCAGAGGGGCCATGTGGTCAAGTCTTAGACTGATGTACTCAAAGGAGCAAGCAGTAGACCAAGGCCAGCCTTTCTGAGCTCTCGGCTCCTCGAGGGCCAAGATTTTGAGACCCTCACCTAGCTACATGGGATTCTGAGTCTGACCCTGGGAATGACCCAGAGATAAACTTGGCCCAGTCTCATTTTCTAGACCTTTGTTGAGACAGGCTAAGAACTGGCTAAGCTGGGATGGTCCCTAGGTGCTGTGTGGCTGGAGGAGGCTCAGTCCCAGAAGGCTTCCTAAGAGGCTGTCTGCGTATCATAGGTGGTAATGATGGTTGAGAGAAGCGCTGCAGGCAACATGGCAAGAGTGTGGTGTCAAGATGCTGCTCCAAGAAAGAGTTCTAAGGGGCCAAGAATATAAGTTTAGTATGGATGGAGACAGGGGTGGAGCCAAGCTGTGGAAGGCCTTGAATTCTGGGCCTAAGTGTTTTGCAAATAGGGAGCTATGGAAGAGTTTATGGGGAGGGGGGGTGAAGCATGTTTAGGGTGTCACTATACAACCATCGTGAGGTTGAACAACCCCCAACCCTAAGAGACCATTTCACTATTCCATATGTACAGTCACAAAGAGTGTTTGTGTTGTTAGCGTAATGCCTGTAATTCTAAAACAGAAAGAAATTAAAGATCGATGAAGCTGGGTGAAGGGGCTCATGCCTAGAATCCCCTGTTGGGAGACTGAAACAGGAGACTTACAGTAAATTGCATGCCAGCCAACCTGGACTGTAGAGATTCGAGTGTACATGAGTGTATGTGCACATGTGAGTTCAGGAGCTAGTGGAATCCAGAAGACATCAGAGTTCAGAACTGGAGTTACAGGTGGTTGTGAGCTTCCATATAGAATTCTTGACCAAACTTGGGCAAGCAATCTGGGGTCCTCTGGGAAAGTGGCAAAAGTGCTCTTAACGGATGAGCTATCTCCCTCTCCAACCCCTACAGTTGAGACCTTTTCAAATGATATTATGACTGACTAGAGAACTAATTTGCTTATAATTCGTTGTCTTCACCAAAAACCTCATCAGCTCTTGAATACCTTTGGAACCAGGCAACTCATCTCTTTACTGCCCCAGTGCAAACAGAACACAGAGGCCGGAGAGCAGTCCAGAGTTCCCTGCAGCCTCCTGACTTCCCAGCCATCCAAGAGAAGAATCAGCGGTGACTGCAGGGGTGTTACTAGTATTGCCTAGCAGGACACTTCCAGAAGTTACGAGTAGCCTGGCCAGGCTTCCAGGGTGAGGCCAGAGTCCCCTTCCAAGCTTGCCTGTGGCTAGCCCCTATTCTCATGCCTTGGTGTTCACACTGAGTTCCATTTAGGCTAAAACAAATCTAGGCTTATTAAGGGCTCCAAGTAGGCTCACTTTGTGAGCCTTGAAAAGTGAGGTGGGGCAACAGGCTGCTCCTATGCCATGTCAGCCAGCCACTCAGTTCTGAGCTCAGCCTCTCCAAGTAAATTTTGTGACCCCAATGAAATGGCCACCCTCCAGCCCAGTCCCATCTGTAGAATGGTATGTGTATAAGTCTATGTTTACTAGTGTGCTATGTGACCATGAGGCATTACATGCTGGTGAGTCACTTTTATTATAGCCTCCAGTGTGTACAACAGGGAGGGGATTTAAAACCCCTAAAGAATTTCCACATCCCTGAACACTGGAACAAGCTGGGACAGATCTTCAGAGCAGTGTCCTAGGGGAGGAAAGATGGTGTTCCCAGGGAGCTCTGCCCCTCCCCTTGGGCTCATGCGGCTGAGAGAGCCAGACCCTTTTCCCTTAGCATTTCTACACAGGTTTTTCCGATCTCCACTCCTGACCCCACCTCTAACCAACTGTCTTCCAGCTACCTTAGAATGCTCTTCAGTGTTCTTGTGATCTAGCCCATTAAGACCCCAGATGCTAGCAATTCTGGAATCACTGGTCAGCCTAGAACAATGGACAAAGTGTATCCACCAGTCTCCCTCTGGCCTGGAAGGGCAGGTGTGGAAGTGGTATGTGTTCTCCAGGCCAGCTTGGGGAAAAGTCTGTTAAAGTCAACGGCAGCATCTCAGAGCCCCCTTTCTCCTGTCTGCTCATCTTGCGTCCCCGGAAAGGCAGGAACAATGCTGATATGACTGCAGCCTGGAGGGCTGTCACAAGTACATCTTCATGGCTTTGTGTGTCGTAGGGCAATAGTGGGCATGTAGCTGGGCCAGCAGAACCCTGGAGGTGGCCTCTAGGTGTGTACCCTGACTTTTCTTATTCCACACATGAACAGCATAGGTGGCATTGAGCAGTTGGGCCAGCTCCTCAGGGCTGATGTCTTCAAAGTATTTCTTCCAGTTCTGCCAGGGGATGGGGTAGAAGGCCTCAGGCGGCAGGGCAGTGACCCCACGGCAAGCATGGCTCTCTTTCAGGCTGTGGATGGAACACCACTTCTTGAAGACTCGGGTAAACAGTTGGGGGCCCTGGTGACCCCAAATCCAACCATTGTAGTGGGTCATAAAGTCACGAATACATAGTTCCAAGAACTCATGCTTGGGCTCGAAGGCTAGGAAGGCGCCATTGAGGATGTAGCGGGACTGGATGCCCAGCATGTTGGTCAGGTTACGCAGGTTCCTGAGGACGATGAAGTCTGTGTCTAGGTAGACACCACCAAACTTCCAGAGAAGTGCGATCCTGGAAGCATCAGACAGTACCGGCAACAGATAGGGCTCCCACCTGTGCTGTGCCTCCAAGTACCAGGCTGCCAGTGGTGTGTCCTCAAACAGTTTTTGCAGGTCCAGAGGTCGTATCTGTACATTGGGGAAGCAGCTCAGAAGAGAGATGCCAAGGTTCCGGGGCTGGGCTGTAGTGTCTCTGGGCAGCCCTTTCATGAGCACCACCACCTGGGACTCAGGGTGTGCCCTGGCAGCCGATTCCACAGAACACATAAACAGAAAGCTGGGACTGGTCCTGTCTGATGTCTCTAGGAAGAAGATGTTGCCTGGGGCAGAGACTCTTGGAAAGGCCAGCTGGGGACAGGAAAAGTCCACTGGCAGGCTATATTGTTGTCTTTGGCCCTTGGGTGAACCCACAGTGTGCCAGTAAATCAGGATAGAGACCAAGAATGTGAACTTGAAGCTGATAATGAAGAGGGTGAAGACCTGCTGTCTAGGGGTGCCCCTGAGCATCCCAGGCAGGAAGTCTAGGAGCTTGGACATAGTCTCCTCCAGATCAGAACAGGAGATGCCCATAAGGATTGACTTGTCTGTAAAACATAAGCATCAGCATTCAGGTAGGCCAGATGTAGGCATCTGTGACCCTCAAGAAACATGTTTCCTGCCGACACCAGGGGAGGATAATATTCCAAAGCCTAGGGTCTCTAGGACCCCAGAGGTATGAGTTATACCCTGGCAGGCTGACTGCTCATCTGTGAAATGGGAACTGTAGGTGGGGTCTGGGCAAGGTTGTGTTTTGCTCCTTGTGTAATAAACCTGTGAATACCTACGGGCCAGAAGCAATGTGTCTCACAGTGTACAGCCAGAGTCTAGCACATGCAAGGACAGTCAGAAGCAATGACTTTGCCACACAACATCCTCTGCCTGAGTAAGTCTGCCTCTTCTGGATATTGGGGTGGTAGCTTGCCCTTTGACCCTTCTGCTCCATGAACAACAGGTTTTGGCTTACTCAAAGATAGGCCACTAAATGCATCAAACACATTTGGCATCAGTGGGTAAAATGCCCAAGAATGACTATCTGAGTTCAGATCCAGGGAGCCCATGGAAAAAAACAGAAACAGCAGTGCACGAAGAAAACCCCAACCCTGGTGGGGGATAGGGACAGAAGGATGCTTGGGCCATGTGCTTTTTTTCCCCCCTTAAGGACTTATTTATTATATACTATTTATTTTGTGTGCATGGGTGTTTTTCCTGTGTGTATATCTGTAGTACCCTGAAGACCAGAGGAGGGCACTGGATCCCCTGGGAGGGACTGGAAACCGGGATCATGTGGGTTGTGGAAATCAAACCTGGGTCTTCTGGAAGAGAGCCAGTGCTTATAACCACTGGACCAGCTCTCTAGATTCAAATTATTTCTTTTTTTAATTAGTTTGTGTGTGTGGAACATTGTACACACATATAGATGCCTGCAGAGACCAAAGGAGAACATTGGATCACCTGGAGCTACACTTACGGGTGGATATGAGCAGCCCAACATAGGTCTTAGGGACCAAACTCAGGTCTTCCATAGGATTAGCAGCTTGTGCTACTACACCTGGCAGACTTTCTAAGTTGGTGAGGATGGCCTTGAGTTCACTATATAGACCAGGCTGGTTTTTGATTTGTGATTCTCCTGCTTCAGCCTCGCAAGTGGAGCTATGTCCCACCATGCTCTACTGCTTCATACGTTTGCTCTTCCAATATTGACCATCTAACCAATGTAACGCTTCACACATGCAAACCTGTCAAACCCTTACAGGCAACCTGACACAGGTTAATCCTTGCCTCTCCTCACCTCTGCCTTAAGGATGAGGAAATGGATAGTCTATATTCCTCATGCTGTCCCCAGGCAGAAAGTGACAGGATGTGCATGGGAGGAGTGGGTGGAGTGAGCTGTCTGGGGAGATAGCTGGCCAGGAAGGCAATAGCTAAGAGTGTGTCTGCCTGGTTCACTGAATGAACTCTGCCTTATAACTAAGAACATTAACACCATACCTGCTGCATGTTCTGGGCTGCAGCCACACCCCTCAGGCTCTTGGCCACTCTAGAGGACAGTTGCATTTGGTTTGTGGAGTTTTTTGTTTTTTGGAGACAGGACTTTTCTGTGTAGCCCTGGATGTGATGTCCTGGAACTCACTCTGTAGACCAGAGACCAGGCTGGCTTTGAACTCACAGAAAGATCCACCTGCTTCTGCCTCCTAATTACTGAGATTAAAAGCATGCACCACTACCACCCGGCCAATTGCATTATTTTGACATTAGGAACCAGAAATTTAGAGTGGAAAGAGGTCACAGGACTAGACCTAGCCAGGTAGGTGCTATGGAGAGCTGAGAACTGAGTCACTCCCAAACGCTTGGAATTATCATCCCACAGGGATGAGCCACCTTGCTGAACTCTCTCCAGGATAAAGAGCTACTGACCAGCCTGAGCAGTCCATGACAAGGGGGGGGGGGTGTCTTAGCAGCCTGCAGGCATCCTGGACATATGCACTGGGTGTGGAGCTGATCTTCTGTGCCAACAGGAATACATGGCTTGTCCTCTCATGTTCAGGCCTGCCAAGTACACCTGCAAAAGATGGAAGGCAAAAAAGACTGAGACAGCTAGAGGCCATCAGCAACTACACCCTCCCGTCCAGAAGGGCAAACCACTCCGCTTTGACTTTTAGAGTCCGGCCCTATTGCCAAACTAAACACATTTGCCTGTGCTCAACCCTGTAGGAGCACTGTCTGGAAACAGAGGGACAATCCAATTGACTAGAACTCCCTGGGTGAAGTGGCACTTGGGCTGGGCACCAAGAAGAGAAAGGAAGAGGAGTCAAATGGAGAAGGCACTGGTCAATAGGAGCCTGCACCTTTGTTGGCACCGCAGGCTGGAAGGGACTGTGGGAGAGGCACCAAGGAAGACAGCTCATATACTTGTCCCAGATCGGCTCATAGTCAGCAAATGAGTCAAAGGCTGAATCTCAGCCCTGGAGAGGCAGAAGCAGAAGGTTCACTGTAAGTTCCAGGCCAGCCTGAGCTACATAGTGAAACCTTGTTTCAAAAGCCAAGAACCAGGACAAGATGAAATAAACCCAAGAGCTGTGCACAGTGGTTGAGGGACATCTGAGTTCACACACACAAGTTGGTGGGACCAGCTTGGGCAACATAGCCAGAGGCTATTTAAAAACAAATTGTAGGTGTGGTGTTACACGCCTTTAATCCCAGCACTCTGGAGGCAGAGGCAGACAGATCTGAGTTCAAGGCCAGCCTGGTCTACAGAGTTGAGTTCCAGGACAATCAGGACTACACAGAGAAACCCTGTCTCAAACACACACAAACAAAAAACAAACTTTGAGGCTGGAGAGATGGTTCAATGGACAAGAGAACCTACTGCTGCATCAGACTAGAGTTCAGACCCCACAACTACTGTTTCACAAATACCTATAACTAAACACATGTGTGCATATCCACAGAGAGATAAATACATATAAATGAGTCTTTAAAAATGTTTTAATCTGGGGAGCTGGAGAGATGGCTCAGCAGTTAAGAGCACTGACTGCTCTTCCAGAGGTCCTGAGTTCAATTCCCAGCAACTACTTGGTGGCTCACAACCGTCTATAATGGGATCCAGTACCCTCTTCTGATGTGTCTGAAGACAGCCACAATGTACTCATAAATAATAAATATTTTAAAAACTTTTAATCTGCCTTTAAGAGGCAAGGCAGGTGGATCGGAGTTCAAAGTTAACCTGGTCTCAAGCAGAGGGAGTTCCAGGACAGCCAGGGCTACATAGAGAGACTCTGTCTTGAAAATCAAACCAAAGCCGGGCAGTGGTGGGGCACGCCTTTAATCCCAGCACTCGGGAGGCAGAGGCAGGTGGATCTCTGAGCTTGAGGCCAGCCTGGTCTACAGAGTGAGTTCCAGGACAGCCAGGGCTACACAGAGAAACCCTGTCTCGAAAAAAAGCAAAAGAAAGAAAAAGAAAATCAAACCAACCAAACAACATGTTTTCATCTCTACAAAGATGACACCAGAGGATCAAGGCTAGCCTAGGCTATGATAGCAAGCTCAAATGGTCTTGCACAGACCTTAAGACGACTCAGGTCCCCCTGGCCTGTATATGCCCGTGTCTTCCTTCATACTCCTCTCTCTCTCCCTGGCTCCTTACCTAAGCCATCTGTCTTTGAGTGTCTCAGAACTCAGTATGTTGCTCAGGACCTGCCCCCCTCTCTGCTTGGATGGCTGCTCTCCACTCCTAACTTGCCCTCAAGCCTCGGGCACCTGACTCTAGAGCTCCCTACCTTCCACTTTTGTTTATTCTCCCTAGCACTTATCCCAAAACACTGGGCTTAGTTAGAAACAGTCCAATATTGTAATTTGAATGAAAATGGCTCCCATAGGCTCATAGGGAGTGGCAATAATAGGTGTGGACACACTTGTTGGAGTGTGTCACCTGGGGCAGGTAGAAGTCTCAGATGCTCAGGCCACACCCAGTGTCTTTCTCTCCATGCTGCCTGCAGATTAAGATGTAGAACTCTCAGCTCCTTCTCCGGCACCATGCCTGCTTGTGCGCCAACATGCTCCCCACCATGATGACAATGGACTAAACCACTGAAACTCTAAGCCAGCCCCAGTGAAATGGTGTCCTTTGTAAAAGTTACCAAGGTTGGGAGAAGTGGCTCAGTGGTTAAGCCTGCTGCTCTTCCAAAGGTCCAGAGTTCAATTCCCAGCAATCACATGGTGGCTCACAACCATCGATAATGGGATCCGATGCCCTTTTCTGGCCTGCAGGTATACAGGCAGACAGAGCACTAATACATTAAAAAAAAGAAGAAAAAAGAAAAAAAAAGAAAAAAAAAAACCCCATGGTCACAATAAAACCCTAAGACACCAAAGAAGGGTAGATATGTTGTTTTATTGAGCAACCCATGTAAACAGACTAGTTTCCTAGTCTCCAATTTACCACATAGCCCAAAGATGATCCTGAACTTCTGATCCTCCTTCCACACTACTTCATGTGAGCAAGGCAAACATTCTGCCAACTCAGCTATATCACAGCCTTACGTTTTTGTTGTCTCTGAGTCAGTGGCTCAGGCTAGCCTCGAACTCATGATCCTGCTCCCAACCTCATTTCCTGTTGGGTTGAGAAGCTCATTAAGAAAAATCATATTTGGTGTTTGTATTTGTTCAGCATCTGGAATCCCTTCCAGCTCCATAGATGTTGACAACAGAAGGGCAGGTAGGAGAGTCAGCGAATGAACCAAGGCATGAGGAAGTCTGGGAACCAGCAGATCAGACTTTAGACTCAAAGCATGGTCCCATCCCCCACTGGCTGAGCAGGGGTGGGGAGTTGGGGGGCTTTAAATGACCAAGAGCACCAGGGAGCGAGCAAAGTTGGAGCCAAGGTCAGTGAGCTGCTTGGGAGCCCAGACAGAGTCATCCTTGAGGCAGAGCTGAGACAGACCCCGGGAAGTCACCAGCTCTGTCCTCCTCCTCTGGGGCGTGAGGTTATTGTGGTCATTAGCATTCTGATTTATTTTTTGAGAAAGACAGGGTTTCTCAGCGTAGCCCTGGCTGTCCTGGAACTTAAGAGATCTGCCTCTTGTCTGTCCCCAGGGTGGTGGGAACCCAGTAGGTGTGAAGGCCTAAGTAGACTACAAGGGTGTTCAAGCTAAAGACATGACTGCCTCATGGTGCTGTTAAGGCATTGTCCTGCTAATTAAAGTCTACCATTCACTGATAGCCTTCTAAGGTCGGTAGAAAATGGCAGACTCCCTTACCCAAAGGACTTTTCCTTCTCAGACCTTGTATGCTGAGCTCGAAACCCTGACACACCTCTACATGAAGACTGTCAACATAGCCTTGGTTAGATTACAGGTTCAATTCCCTTGTCCCATGAAGAACCCATTCAGCAAACACCTGAGATCCCTCGCTGCCTCCTCTTCATAATGAGGCATCTCAATACCTTAGCCTTGAGCCAATGATCTGGGCCTCCCCTGGATATTCCTACCAGCTTCCCCAAAACTATATAACCCTTGATTCACCCCAGAGTAAAGTTGATCTGTCTCCCAAAACCTGCTCCTGGAGAGAAGTCTGTTATTTCCTTTGTTTGTCCAATCTGTTCCCTTTGTCCTTATGGGCCTGTGGCCTATGACCCCAGGGAGGAGAGAGACCCACATTAAGGGGAAAGTTTTTATTGTAGCTACCAGGGAGAGAACAGCTGGACATATCTGGAAGAGTCTAGAGCAAAGAGAGAAAGAAGTAGACCAACTATGGAGCCGGTCACGAGAAAAGTAGGAAGCAGAGAAGAGAGGTGGAGGTGGAGGGTGCACAAAAGAGTGTGGGCAAGAAAGGGCCAAAGATAGAGCTTAGCCCAGATAGAGGGGTATATGGAGAAGATTAGCAGTGAGAGGGAAGAGCCCAGGAGCTGGCAAAGCTGCGGAGAGGGATGGGGAGGGGAGGGGAAGAGAGGAGAATGATGCCAGGGTATCTGCAGGGACACAACCTGCCAAACTTGAACTTAAGCCTAAAACCCACATGGCGGAAGGAGAGAAAGGTTCCTGAAAATTGTCCTCTGACCACCACAGCATGCCCAACCTCCACTATAAATAAGTAAATGTAAAATAATGTAAGAAAAAAAAAAAAAACCGGGCAGTGGTGGTGCATGCCTTTAATCCCAGCACTTGGGAGGCAGAGGCAGGTGGATTTCTGAGTTTGAGGCCAGCCTGGTCTACAGAGTGAGTTCCAGAACAGCCAGGGCTACACAGAGAAACTCTATCTCGAAAAACCGAAAAAAAAAAACAAAACCGTGAAAATATGACAACCCAGTAGTTAGGCCCCAATCCCTCAGCTCAGGCTAAATTCTGAAGGATTGCAGGTGGACAGATAAAAGCTTACAGTTAGGGCTCTTCAGGAACCTATGGAAGGAGCCACTTCTCTGACGTTCCCTTGCCTCTAGCTCTGGATTGGCAAACACCTGTGGTTAGGTATCAAAGCTCATGCTAACTCCAGGCTAACCTCCAGCCAGGAAGTTATGCCCATAGTAAACATTTACCTGTTACAAATATCAAAGCCTAGGGGTCCCAGAAACTCTGGAGGCAGGTGGATCTCTGTGAGTTCTGTGTCAGCCAGGGCTAAATAAGGCCCTATCTCAAATAACAAAATCAGCAGGGTATGGGGGTGCAGTGGGGTAGGGGCTATTGGGGAGACATGGCTTTATTGGTTAGTACACGTCTTGAATGCATGAAGCCCAAGATTCAAACCCCAAAGTTGAAAACCAAATCAATCAAACACACAATCCCTACTCACCCAACTCCTGGCAAGAAAACCAGACAGAAAGAAAGCAGGAAATGGACTCCTTACTGTGCCTCTTGTTGGCACTCAGTAAATCAGAAAGAAGAAGCCAGCTCGAAACCGAAACCGGCTCTCTCCTTCTCTTTTTACTTCAGCTGCTCTGAGGTTCTCCCCTCCTCCAACCTGGGTTAATACAGCCCACTTCAGGCTGAGTTCTCAGTGTTGCTCTATGAAACCCCTCGGAGCTTCAGCAATGCCCCAATCTACACATTTCTCAACCCAACCCAGACAAGTTAAAGCAAAATAAAAAATCACATACATTCCTAAAAATAATGTTAATGGGAATTTGGAGGGCTGACTGCAGTTCCAGAAGATGAGAGTTCAGTTTCCAGCACCCATGTAGGGCAGGGCACAACCACCACGGACACCCCTGAGCAACACACACACACACACACACACACACACACGGAATAATAAGAACATTGGATGGCCCTGACATAATGCTGTCCATCAAAAATATCATCCTAAGATGCTGAATACACAAGACATGACAGGACAGTCTTGTCTACTGCTGCTGCATGTGCAGTCAAACTCATGAAAAAAAAAAAAAAAAACCATTCTAACAAGTACTAGTCTCTCTCTCTCTCTCTGTCTCTCAACTCTTGAGGTTGTGTTTTTTGTTTCCTTTGCAAGTTACAGTGACTGTTGTCTGCTGACATTCCACAAGAAAAATGGCTCATAGACTAACCCAAGCAGTATTTAGAAGACATGACACTGTGTGCAGGATAGACAGCATTAAACTGACAACGGACCCTAGGTTCTTAGCTACTCCTTCCAAACCATTGGCCTCATTGAATTGGCCAGTAATGGTTTGCTGGCATGGGCCCATCCACTTTCCCTTACTTCCCACATGGGATCAGATCAGGCCAGTTCCCACCCTGGTGATCAGACACAGTTAATACAAAACCAGACCTAGTCAATGTCTTTACCGATATTGTCCGGAGACCAGGTGGGAAGTCATTCAGAATTAAAATGAAGTGACCCAAGCCCAGTGGCACACGACTTTACTCCCTGCACTTGGGAGGCAGAGGCAGGTGAATCTGAGTTCGAGGGCAGCTTGGTCTATAAGAACAGTTCCAGGGCAGCCAGGGCTACGCAGAGAAACCTTGTTTCAAAAACACATTGTGCATGCATGTATCTGCTAGTACCTCTCAGAGTCAAAACTGCTTCTTCTTTTAAGGACACCTGGGCTGGGCAGTGGTGGCGCACGCCTTTAATCCTAGCACTTGGGAGGCAGAGGCAGGCAGATTTCTGAGTTTGAGGCCAGCCTGGTCTACAGAGTGAGTTCCAGGACAGCCAGGGCTACACAGAGAAACCCTGTCTTGAAAAACCAAAAAAAGAAAACAAAAAAAAAAACCCCAAAACCAAAACAGTTACCTTATTCACTCATTTGTTTTATTTTGTGTGAGGCCATGGTGGCATGTGCCATGGTATAATCCTGGGGGTCAAAGGACAACTAGTGGGAGTCAGTTCTCTGTCCTCCATGTGGGTCCTGGGGATTGAACTCAGATTGTCAGGCTCAGGGCAAGTACCTTTACCCACTGAGCCATCTGACCAACCCTGTCTTGTAGCCAAGAGACAAGCTGGGCATGGTGGCATATGCCTGTTAACCCCAGCATTGGGGAGGTGGAGGCAAGAAAAAAAATCAGGAATTCTAGGCTGGGCTGCACATGAGTTCCATAGACCCTGCCACGACAGCATGAGGGAAGGATGGGGTGGGGGAGGGGTGTCAGACAACTTAAAGGAAAAGCCAGCAAGTGGTGGTGCATGTCCTGAATTCCAGCACTGGGGAGGCAGAGGCAGGGGGAATCTTTGAGTTCCAGGCTAGCCTGGTCTACAGAGAATTCCAGGATAGCCAGGGCTAAGTGGAGAAACCCTGTCTCAAACAAAAGAAAGAAAGAACAAGTGCTCTTAACTGCTGCTCCCTCTCTCCAGCTCCCTCCCCAATCTTTAGAAAGTTTCAGAGTAGAGATAAACAGAAAAACATGTGTATGCATGTTAATTTGAACATAGGATGATCCTCCAAGCCAAACTGCTATCTCCCTGAGAAGTTCTGCTGGGCCTATCCACCCCCACCCCCAAAATGGGCAAGGGACAATTTGAAGACACAAAATATGACCCTTTAAGCTGGACAGTGTTGTCGCACGCCTTTAATCCCAGTACTTGGAGGCAGAGACAGGCGGATTTCTGAGTTCGAGGCCAGCCTGGTCTACAGAGTGAGTTCCAGGACAGCCAGGGCTGTCACGAAAAAACAAAAAAACAAAAAAATAAAAATAAAAAAAAAATGACCCTTTAATAATTACGTACAATCAAGGATAGTTATTTTGTTGTTGTTGAGACAGTGTCTCAAGCCACCCTGTTGGCCTCAAACTCACTGTGTAGCTGAGGAAGAGATTGAACTCCAGATTCTCCTGCCTCTGCCTCCTGTGTTAGGGTGCATCACATGCCGGTTTCACCAAACTCAGAGCTTCATGCATGTTCCACAGGCAATTCACCATCTGAGCCCCATCCTTAGCTCCCAAGGACATTTTTCAATAGAGGAGAAATGAAACCGGACACGTACAGAAAACATCTCTCACCTGCTTAGATCGCCAAAACCCCAAACAGTGGCTTTTAGAAAGGCTGGAGTTTAAGTATACATCTTGTATGGTATCATAGTTAGCGTTTCTTTTGCTACAATGAAACACCATGACCAAAAAAAAGCAAGATGGGGAGGAAAGAGTTTATTTGGCTTACACCTCCACACTGTTTATCAAAGCAAGTCAGGACAGGAACCTGGAGGCAGGAGCTGATGCAGAGCCCATGGAGGGTGATGCTTACTGGCTTCTGTAAATGGCTTGCTCAGCCTGCTTTCTTATAGAACCCAGGACCACCAGCCCAAGGATGGCCCCACCCACCATGGTCTGGGCCTTCCCCCACTGACCACGAATTAAGAAAATGCCCTACATCTGGACCTTATGGAGGCACTTTCTCAACTGAGGATCCTTCTTCTCTGATGACTCTAGCTTGTGTCAAGTCATAAAACCAGATTAATAATAATAATAATAATAATAAGAAGAAGAAGAAGAAGAAGCAGCAGCAGCAAGGCAGGGAAATGGCTCATCAGGTAAAAGCCATGAAAGCAGCCGGAGTTAAATCCTTGATAACCATAGAGGAAGAATAAACTCTAGCATCATCCTGATAGCCACACACATGTACACGCGCGCATGCACACGTGCACACACATGCACACCAATAATTTTTAAAATATAAATACATGGAAGGGTGTGTTACCTTGATGGCAGAGTACATTTGTAGCATGCATGAACGCAAACAAGGACATTATAGTGCCTAGGTATGGTTGAGGTGGTTTTTATTGTAGATATGAGAATACAGTTAGAGGCATCTGTCAGAGTCCAGACTGAATAGGGGCCCTGAGATGAGAGAGAGGGAGGAGAGGGAGAAGGGGAAGGAGGAGAAACTGAGGACCAAGAGAGGAGCAGAACCAAGAGAATCCATGGCGAAAGTGGCAGGTTTATATAGGAACGAGAAGCTGGTCCCTGGGTTGGAGAGGTTTAAGGTAGACTCATCCTGAGCTACCCATGAGGGCTGGTCCAGAAGTGCTGGGAGGGGCTACAGGTACTGAGTGAGCTTTGCCCTGGGTTTCTTTGGACCTGACAATGCACAAGGCCTTGGGGTTCAAGTCAGCACCAAAGAATTACTTTAATTTAAAAGCATAGGAGAGATGTGCGCAGGCTACGTGCAAACACTGTGTTATTTTATAAGAGCTTTGTTAGTGTTCTGGGATTCTAGAGCAATGCCTCATGGGTAGCTAAGGATGAGTCTGTGAAGTGAAGCCCCCGTGTTAAATGTACCCAGCTCCCATCCCCAGAGCATCACTGCTTCCTGTCGGAGAAGGTTGCTGCCTGCCTACTCCTGGTTCCCACTTTGACACCAGAAGTGGTTTCCACCTTTGGACTTTCAGAAAGGCAAATGGATCCCACTTACATCCTCTGTACTTACTCCCGTATGGCTAGCTCCTAGAAAGGAGAGTTCTGGGTCAAAGGCAAGTAAATGACACTTTACAGACAGTGACAGCCAGTTCTCCCACCTGCCCACACCCTCACAGGGGCCCTCGGGGCAGGGGCTGTGCTCTACACTGGTATCAGTTTGCTAGGTGCTCTTCAGCCTGTGAGGCATTTTTCTCAGGTGAGAAGTCAAAATCTCCCCTCCTCCAAGCTAAATACATCAATCTAAGAAAAAGTGGGTAGGAGTAGTCACCAGAAGTTAGAGAGGGGGAAGAGCCTCAGATTGCTTCAGACACCAGAATCTGTTAGCTAGGACTTTGTCGTGATGTCCACATTAGGTGTCTTGACCGCAGCCAGAAACAATACACATTTCAGAATAACTTGAGTCTGGCATAGAGTGTTTGATGACTTTCAAATGCTAATTTCCCTACCAGCTTGAATTCAGGTAGCAGACTACCCCCTGGACATGCCTTACAGACATTGCCCCTCAATCCAATTTGGGTTGTTTTGTTTTTTGGGGGGAGGGGATTGGGGGAGGGTCTGTCTGTGTAGCCCTGGTTGTTCTAGAACTAGCTCTGTAGACCAGGCTGGCCTCAGCTCAGTCATCCTTGCCTCTGCCTCCCAAGTGTTGGCATTAAAGGCATGAGCCACTATACTCTGTTCAATTTGTAATCATATATATATATTTTTTAAATGTATCTAAGCAGGGCAGTAGTGGGGCAGGCCTTTAATCCCAGCACTTGGGAGGCAAAGGCAGGCGGATTTCTGAGTTCCAGGCCAGCCTGGTCTACAGAGTGAGTTCCAGGACAGCCAAAGCTATACAGAGAAACCCTGTTTCGAAAAACCAAACAAAAAAAGATGTATCTATTATTTATGTGAGTACACTGTCGCTGTCTTCAGACACTCCAAAAGAGGGCATAGGATCCCATTTCAGATGGTTGTGAGACACCATGTGGCTGCTGGGAGTTAAACTCGGGACCTCTAAGGAAGAATAATTTGTGCTCTTAACCGCGGAGCCGTCTCTCCAGACCTTCAATTAGTAATCTTAAAAGAGTTGAAACCAAGGCACAGCTGGGAGATGGAAATGCTGGGTGGGGTTCAAACATCATTTACCAGTTGAAAGGGGGTCAACCTCCCGGGACTGCCTTGGAGCAGGGGTTCAATGTCACTGTGATGAAGAAAGGCTGGACCCTGAATTTTGTCTCAAGAGGACAGCTGAGAGTAAGAGTCTGGCCCCTTGTCGGGCTGCCACCAGGGACTTTCGGGAAGGAGCAATGGGACACCTGGATAAAAAGTGTTCAGGAGCGCCCCATCTGTGTCACGCCTTTCTCCCCTCCCCGCCTCTCTTCCCCACTCCCTCACGTCCCACCCCCCACTATCCACACTGACTTTAAACTCCTCTTACTCCTCCTCCCTGTAGGTGTGAGCCACCACGTCTGCTTTGGAACAATGTCTTCTGCCCTTTTATCCCCCCCCCCCCCCCAGCTTGCTTAGCGCTCTTTTTTTATCCCAAGCTTCCGGTTCGCTGGTTTACACCGGGAGGTGTGGCCTCCGAGGCTGGAGCCCAGGGGAGAGCTAAAGGCTCGAGGGTGTGTACAGACCCTGGAATGGAAGGAAAGACCGATCTCCCACCTTTGCGGATATGGCTCCACCCAGATGGAAGTGAAGGTCCCCTGAGAAAGAGAAAGAGGCACTTCCTTACCGAGAGGTTAGCCTCCACTTCTTGAGATTTACCAGACAGAAAGCTCAGAAGGGAAACAATCACCTGCGAGTATTTCTCCATCTCTAGTGTGTGTGTGGGGGGGGGCGGTAGGGCGTGTCAACACCTGGTATCTCCAATGGGCGAGTACTCCAGAGGAGACTCAGCCAGTCCAATCCTAGCAGAAGGCACTAAGGGAGCTCCGAAGATCCTTCAACTGAGTGCAGAAGCCTTGCCCTCCCCTGAGATGTCTCATCTTCCCCAAAGGTGAAGATGAGTGTTCTCTAAGCTCCGCTCTCCCAGTTCTTTCCTGTATCTCCCTCCAGCGTAGGTTCATTCTTCCCAGTTCCTGGGTTCCCTGAGGCTGCAGTCTACTGACCAGCCCGCCCCCTTCCTACACCTGGGCCTCCTGTAGAGCCCTCTTCTAGCGGTTGCCAGTCAGCTTCTAAATGCAGCCAAGTCTCTCCGTGCTCACACATGGAGATAAAGCAAAATTAAAATTAAAAAACCCGTTCCTCTGGGCCGGGGGTGGAACCCAGTTTCTAGACTGCTAAAATGAAGGACCCCATAGGACAGCCATGATGGTCTGCGTAGTCCCAGCATTCTGGAGGTGGGAGAATTTTAAGTTTAAGTTGGAAGTTTAAGGCTAGCCTTAAAATTATATGGCATGTTAGAAACCAGTTTGTGCTACATGAGACTATCTTAAAACCAACCAACCAAATAAACAAACAAAAACACAAAACCAAACCAAACAAAAACCAAAACAGCAACAACAACCATCTAAACAAACTAATAAAAACTCAGCTCCTGGGACTGGCTCAGCAGTTAAGAACTCTTGGAGGATCCAGGTTCGATTCCCAGCAACCACTTAGTGACTCCCAACTCCAGTTCCAGATCAGACATCCTTTTTGACCTCCAAGGACACCAGGAATGGGTGGGGTGCACATAACCAACTGGCAAAACTGCTCATTCATTGTAAAACAAATAAATTCAAAACCAAACAACAAAACACCCCAGCTCCTCAAATATATACATGTAAACTATAATAAAGGAGACACTTTGCCAAAGAGCAGCCAAGGGGCAAACTCCTCCCCGAAGAGCTCATACCCTCTGAGAGACAGCACACAAACCTTTGCCAAAGACCAGGCAAGGGGCAACCCCCCCTGGGAGTTCACACTGGGAGTTCCGGATAAACAGCACACATACTCTTAGCTGCTAGCTGTTTGACTCAGTAGTTTTGATTTTAAGGAAAAGAGAATACATACCCACAGTCTGAGGAAGTGTGCCTAGGCTAGGGGCTTCAGCAGAGCCAGCTGGTGAAACGGTCTCACACGCTGAACAGCTAATTCTTTTTCAGGAAATGCATTCATAAACTGTATGCATTTATAATGACGTATCAGTATCTAGGTGGGCATTGTGACACGCGCTTTTAACTCCAGCACTCTGGAGGCAGAGGCAGGTAGATCTCGGGGTTAGAGACCAGCCTGGTCTATACAGTATTCCAGGGCAGCCGGGCTACAAAGTGAAACCCTGTTTCAAAACAAAGGGTAACAGTATCTAAAAGAACCAAATGCATTAGACAACAAAACCCAGGGCAAATGATGAGGTTCAGTAAGTGAAGCTGTTACTTGGGGTCATTGAAGGTCTGGATTGGAGGCCCCCCTCTTCCACCTCCATACCTAAGACCAGACTGTTTTGGGGTGATATGGTAGCTCACAGTCGCCTCTAGAGAGTCAATCAACCATGCCCACACTCTGGGACATCATCACTCCTCCCACGAGTGAACAACCTTTCTCTGAGATTAATCCTTGTCAACCTAGACAGCTGCAGATCCTTAATTGGTTCAAAGAAACAAAGCAAACTCGACAGAATTTTCAAATAGGTGCCTCCTCATACTCTTGAGGCACTGAAGCATTTTTAAAACAAAATAAAACAAACAAGCAAACAAACCCAGGAGGCCGGGGTTCTCTCTCCACCTCCCAGTTCCTGTGGTTTTGGTCTTTGGTTTGAGGACTTTATTTGATTTCTGCTGCGGAAGGTCAGAGGCTAGGAGGATTGCAGGTGCAGTTGGTGGCGGGCAGCTCTGTTATATTGGAGTCCCCATTCTTTGGGAGGAGAGAGCAGAAAGGTCAGAGCAGGGGGGTTGGGAGGGGTGGGGAGACGGAGGGTGTCACTTCGGAACCGGGTGGAGTTGCAGCAGCTGGACTACTGTGGATGGGAAAGAGATGGAAAGGAGAATTTTCATCTCCAGCGGGCGAGAGGCTCAGTGGACTCTGCCAAGGAGATGAGAAGAACTTCTAGCCCCAGATGACATGCGAAAACACTGAGGCAAGGGGGCTCGCCCTAACGATGAAGATGGATGGATAGGTTACATCTCCTAGGCACAAACTCTTCTTTCCCATCCGGCTTTCAATCCCACCTCAACTGTTCTCATCAGAAGGGGAGAAGCGGGAACTTGCTGATTCGGGACCAGAGGCTCCATGCTGGCTTACCTTGTTCCCCAGCTTTCCCCAGGCTATCTCCTCCACCTGAAGACCCTTCCCTGTGCGGGTCTGAAGCCGGAGCATCCGGAAAACCCAGCACCGACTCCCAGCCCAAAGCCCTCCCAGCAGCTTTCTATTCCTCTCCAGGACGCGCCCCACCGCGTCTCCTGCACGCCCAGCGTCGCCAAGCAGTGCTTTGATCTGGACTTCGGATCCCCAGTCGCCCCTCTCCCCCGTGGACCTCGCTCTCCGAGGCCGCCGGGGCTGCGGGAAGGAATTGCGGGATCCTCGCGGGCCCCGGATTAGCTCGCGCCGCGCTGCGCTCAACTTCGGGGCGCAGCTCAGGTGCGGGCGGCGGCTGAGTGACCACGGCTCGTAACTGATGCCCGCACAAGGAACAGGTGACCAGGCGGGGACCCAGGTCCCTGATGTCTTGCAGCTCACCTCCCTTTAGCCGGCCTGGAAGGGGGCACCCCGGATCCCAACGAGATCCCCTCCTACCCGCTGCCCTGTCCCTAAGACCCCTGTACCTCCGGCTCCCGCGGCGGCACTCGGCTGCTGCAGCCCTAGAGGGCGGTGATTTTAGCCCAGCGGACAGGAGCGCCGCCCCTCCAGCCCTGGGCGGGGTCAGCCTGTCCTGCCCCGCGGGTCCCTCTCCACCTGCAGCTAGTCCAGTCTGGGGGATGAGGGTCCGGGGTGCGACCTGAGTCTTCAATAACCAGTAGCCAACAGGTGTGAGCAGCCTCCTGGCCACCCAGGCCCCGTGGGTCACAATTCTATTTTCAACCTTCATGTTCTCTCTCTAGCCCATTCTGCCCCAGAACTCCTAGCAATCCTCCTGCTTCAGCCTCCCAAGCCACTCCTCTAAGACAAGGATGAATCCCCTACCCGGAGATCCATTTTTTTTTCCATTTAACAGATGAAAAAAATAAAAACAAGCCAGGCTCAAAGCGGTTTGATTAATTACATAAATGTTCTGCTGTTGAGAAGGGACCACATCCGAGTCTTACCTTGAGTCAGCCTGACGCCACTGCCCTCCGTCTCGTCCAAGTACTCTTCACTCCTTGCCCTGGCCTGCTATGACCCAAGGAAGAGCCCAGCCTACAGCATGGTGTTCTGTTGGACCCGAAGGTCCCAACTACCAGTAGTTCCCCCTCGCAAAGACACAGAGATCGAGAGCGATGCAATTAGCAAGCGGTTTATTATTTCCAATGCATTGGGGTCATCCTGCACCTGAGGCAGAGGCGACCCCGTGGAGCCCGTTCAGGGACCTTATATAGGATTTTAGAGCAGCTGCCACTAGGTACAATGTAATTGGCAGAACAGTGTGACTTTTAAACTGATTAGTCTTTAGGGAATGAGGTAGCAGGGGCTTAATCAGACCCTCCCTCCCAGCCTACATATGCTTGGGGGGGGGGGAAGGGGAGGAATGCCCATCCCACAGGAAATATCTGCTAGCTAGGTGGCCTTATCTCCGGAGAGGGGAGGAGGGGAGGAAAAGCATTTCTTTCATTCCCCCCTTTTTTTCTTGGTAGTATTTCAATCATGAAATTACAACTCATTTTGATCTAACCCTAGATACTGTTGCCGTAGCATCATAATCTGCACCATGCTTATGCGCTCCCTAATGAAAGCCAGTAAGCGATTTAGGATGCAAGGTCCAAAGGTTAAAAGTAATACTAAGATTATTAGGGGTCCTTTCCAGCGGGACTCAAGCATCTAGGCACGATGTCGCCTCACATAGACCCCGTCTTCTATCTGGAACTGGTGGAACGTCTTGGGAGTTCCTGGCTAGTAGGCAGCTGCCAGCTGCGTCCACACCTCTCGTTGCACCACCTGCAGGCCTTTTAACCCAGCATACAGATCATTCTTACTATGACAAGTGGGTTCTATGATATCCCCTAAGAGGGTTAGGGGTGCTGGAGTCCCATACAGGATTTCAAATGGGTTAGGCTGAATCAGGATGGGGTATTTCTAACTCTAAACAGGACAAGGGGAAGGAGCACCGCCCAGTCAGCGCCAGTCTCCATGGTCAATTTAGTTAAGGTTTCTTTTAGAGTTCTATTCATCCTCTCTACCTGCCCTGAGCTCTGAGGTCTGTATACACAATGAAGTTTCCAATCGACCTCTAGATATCTGGCCACTCCCTGTCTTATCTGGGCAACAAAGGCTGGGCCATTGTCAGATCCCATTACCTTGGGCTTGCCAAATTGGGGAAAGATTTCTTCCAGTATCTTTTTGACAACCACTGCAGCAGTTTCCTTTTTTGTAGGAAAAGCTTCTACCCATCCTGCAAAGGTGTCTATGAAAACTAATAGGTATTTGTAGCCATACTTGCTGGGCCTTACCTTGGTGAAGTCCACTTCCCAGTATACTCCTGGTCTGTCCCCTCGGTATCTCTTACCAGGGTCAGTCCTATTTCGGCAGGCATTCACCTTTGGCAAGGCTCACAGCTGTGGACTATCTGTTCCACTAGGTGTTTCAGTCCTGGAATATAATACTTAGATCTCAAGGCAGTTTGGGTTAATTTGCTTACCCCCAAATGGGTCCACTGATGCATTTGCCTTATCATTGCTCGAGCTTTTTTCTGTGGCAGGATCTTTTCCCCTGCTGATGTGTACCAGAGTCCTTTTTCTTGGTCGAAGTGGTTGCTAGGATCCCTTGAGATAATCATCAAGTCTCCAGTGGAGTATTGGAGTTTGGGTCCTGGGGGCTCAGGATCTCAAGTCACCATCACAGGGACTGCCTCTGAGGCTATTTTTTGGGCCACTTGGTCAGCCATGTTGTTCCCTCTGGCTATCAAGGAGTTACCTTTCTGGTGACCTGGGCAATGTACAGTGCTTACTTTTGCTAGCTCATGTAGAGCTTTTAGCAAGGTCAGTATCTCAGATTTATGTTTGACCTCCTTCCCTCCTGAAGTCAGCAGTCGTTCCCCCCCACCCCCCCCCGCTGTTGGTAGATGGCACCATGAACAAGTGCTGTGGCAAAGGCGTACCTGCTATCTGTATAGATGTTATCTTTTTGTCCCTTCCTAGTTCAAGGGCCTTGGTGAGAGCAATAAGCTCGGCCTTTTGTGCCGAGGTTCCTTCTGGTAGGGCCTGTGCCCACACGACTCGCTGCCCATCTACTACAGCTGTACCTGCTTTTCGTCTTCCTTCTTTCAGGACGCTACTCCCATCTGTGAACCACGTAGCCTCAGCGTCCGCCAGGGGCTGGTCGGACAGGTCTTTGCGCCATCCATGTGCTTCCACAAGCACTTGTTGACAGTCATGGATAGGAGGTTCAAGGTCAGGGTCAGGGAGCAGGGTGGCCGGGTTCAGACCCGTTGAGGGAGCGAATGTGATTCGGTCTGAATTAAGCAGCAAAGTCTGAGAGTGGGTCATTCGGGTGTTAGTGAGCCACTGGTCAGGGGGTTGACGGACCACGCTCTCAAGTGCATGAGGAGCAGATATTACTAAGTCTTGTCCCAAACTCAACTTGTCTGCATCCTTGACCAGCATGGCAACTGCCGCTATAATTCACAAACAGGCGGGCCCCCTGCCACCACAGGGTCCAGTTTCTTAGATAGGTATGCCACTGGCCTTTTCCATGGCCCCAGTTTCTGGGTCAGAACCCCTTTTGCTATGCCTTTGCTTTCCACCACAAATAAATGGAAAGGCTTTGTCACATCTGGGAGGCCTAGAGCGAGGGCCGACATTAGTGCTGTTTTAATGTCATTGCGCCCAGCAAGTATGGCTACAAATACCTATTAGTTTTCATAGACACCTTTGCAGGATGGGTAGAAGCTTTTCCTACAAAGAAGGAAACTGCTGCAGTGGTTGTCAAAAAGATACTGGAAGAAATCTTTCCCCCATTTGGCATGCCTAAGGTAATTGGATCTGACAGTGGCCCAGCCTTTGTTGCCCAGATAAGACAGGGAGTGGCCAGATATCTAGAGGTCGATTGAAAACTTCATTGTGTATACAGACCTCAGAGCTCAGGGCAGGTAGAGAGGATGAATAGAACTCTAAAAGAAACCTTAACTAAATTGACCATGGAGACTGGCGCTGACTGGGCGGTGCTCCTTCCCCTTGCCCTGTTTAGAGTTAGAAATACCCCATCCCGATTCAGCCTAACCCATTTGAAATCCTGTATGGGACTCCAGCACCCCAACCCTCTTAGGGGACATCATAGAACCCACTTGTCACAGTAACAATGATCTGTATGCTGGGTTAAAAGGCCTGCAGGTGGTGCAACGAGAGGTGTGGACGCAGCTGGCAGCTGCCTACTAGCCA
Organism: Rhynchomys soricoides; assembly: GCA_019843965.1. NCBI lineage: Eukaryota > Metazoa > Chordata > Mammalia > Rodentia > Muridae > Rhynchomys > Rhynchomys soricoides. The sequence goes on from JADRCH010010163.1 coordinate 29,679, forward strand.
GGAACCCCCAAGACGTTCCACCAGTTCCATGTTGGAGACCGGGTCTATGTGAGGCGACATCGTGCCCAGACACTCGA